>CAJNOL010000117.1:82522-97615 GCA_905250125.1 Rotaria sordida
TAATAGAAGACCCCTTTGGGAAAAAAACGTGTCCCACATAATAGAAGACCCCCCTATTTATTTAAGATTTTTTTTTTAAATTGAGGATTTTTATTAATGTTTTACCCCGAAACGTGTCTATTTCTGGAGGTTTTCAACTGAAAATTTTCAAATTGGTGAGTTAAACTCTATATTTCAGCTTTGAAAATCGTGAAAATCCTTTCTTCAATTTTCAAAATCGCTTCGGTTCTCTCTGAGGACTTTTTTAATTACAAAAACTTGTCAGTGTAGTCACTGTGGAGCCAAAGTGTAGTACTTATTGGACTCAGACTGCTACAAATCTATATTATATTCTCAAAAATGGGTGAAAAAGTTTATTTTCAAAACATATCAAATAAATGGATAGATTACAACCAATTCTATCGTTTGAGCTAAAGCATACGCTGTAAAACATTATTCCGACGAAACTATTTCATTTCGAATTCCTATCTCTCCTTCATTCCAGTTATCAGATTTCCTGAATATATTTATAATATTAAGACAAGCGACGCAGAATGTTAAACTTCAAAAAAAAACATTGGTCATAATGATTAATTTCTAGCAGTTTCTGTTCGTACATTTCGAACATTTTTTTTTCTAATGTGTTTCTTTTCCTGTTGCTATTCGCAATGTGTTATTCTTCTGTTAATCGAAATTATCATTATTTCGTATTATTCGATTCAAGCTTCAATTTAATGATTAAATAATCTTAGTATAGACATTGGTTCTATCTTCGCCATATTCTAACAATCTTATATGTATACTAATGGACTGAATAAGACACAAAATAAATATTTCTAAAAGTTAGAAAGTAGTTTGATCACGATCTTTTATAACTTATACTACCGTTATGAAAAATCACAAAAGATTATCTTTCAAATGGATCGTATAAACTTTTATCTGCGCAAAAAAAGGAGGCTAGCTTTTTGCGAATGCTCATAGAAATATTCGAACTATTGAAAAGCAATGATTGTAGAAGTTTTCACAGCCTTCCCAGGGAATAAAATAACGAAAAAAATGCCATACTTCATAATGAAAGGGATATAATCATGCATGTTTTGTATTTTCATCGTTTAAAATGAAATTTTCGCGAGTTACATTTCATGATTTTGATTTCTAATCGAAATCATTATAATGAAAATGCTTAGAAATCAAAATCATGAAATGAGAGTGGTAAAAATTTTGATTTTAATCAATGAAAATAAGAAATATGCATGATTATATCCTTTTCATCATGAAAAATGCCATTTTTTTAATTTTTTTTACATAAGAGCCACCATTTGTTTTCATTTTTTTATTCCACGGGTATTAAATCTAAATGATTGCTACGACATGTAATGGGGAAGAGGGAACAAGCTGAAAAATCTTGACTCAAACCTATGATCACTGTTAGTTCCTTCGAAAATATATGTGAGTTTTACAAAACTTAAAAACATAATATTTAGAAGAGAAATTAGAAATTATAGATTATAAAATAAGATAGCCGTTGATATTAATTACTTCCTATTGTTTGTTGCTGTGGGAAGATACACAGTGATGTTTTTCCCAGCATCTGGTTACTATAATAAAAATTGAGGAGCCGTAAGACTTGAACTTAAACTTGCATTTACTAAATTCTTCGAAAATAATTGTGAGTGTCGAAAAAATCGCAAAAATACGAGAGTCATAATAAAAGACCCCCCTAAAAAAATTTTCCGCTTAAACATAATACAAGACCCTGGGTCTTTTAATATGGGGGGGGGGGTTATTAAATACTCTAAACAGAACAGATTCTTTTAATAAAATAACAAATTAAATAGTACAATGTTATCTATGCATATTATAGAAATGAAATATCTTCACTCGTTACATATTATATTATCAATTGCATATGAAAATAATGATAAACATTTTGAATACCAGATGAAGATATATTCTTTTTATATGTTAAAAAAAAAACATTCTTTTTTTTATATTATTCATAATTAAACTTTTTTGATATAACTATCAAAAGTATTTATCTTTATGCTAGAATTATTTCTTATTATTTAATTTCAAATATAATCTATTGTTTATTAAAAGATTCATTTTTTTGGTTCAATAGATCAAGAAAAATTTTTTCTTATTCATTCTTCCATATATACATTATAAGCAATTTTAGTAATGCTCCACAACAGGACATTAAAGGAAAAAAAAAACGAGAGAGAAAAAAAAAAAAGAATCTGAGTCAAAAGAGTACTGTGTCTCTAGTGTCATTATCCGTATACATTAGTGCGGAAAAGTTGCCTCGATCTACATCCTGCAACATTCTGTCGTTCTCTTCTTTTTTTTTTTCTTTTGAAGCACGTTGCTCTTATCTTTAATCCGGATCGTGCTTTTTAATGTTTCTCTACTGTGATACTCCAACATACTTATTTAGAAAAATTTTTCTTGATGAATGGACGTTATTGTATTCGACTATGTCGTATATTTATTATATTATTAACCATTAGTATTTTATTTTTATGGTTAATACCATTAATAAAATTTTATTTTAATAATGAAAAAATTAATATAATAGTATTTGATGAAAATTTTCTGGACAATCATTTATATCCACCACCATGGTATATATCAAATTGGACAATAAATGATTATTTTATTCGAAAAGATAATATTAAAAAACTTGAAGATAAAGATGCAATAAATAAAAAACAAAAAATAATTATTGAATATGATTTTTTAAATCAAAAGAAAAATAAAAAAACAAATTATACAATTCTTGAATATACAACTGTTTTTAATGCACCAAAATTTTGTGGAAAATCACAAGATTTTATTTTTGGTAAACAATGTCCATATCAAAATTGCAGGTAAAACAATATTTCATTCATAATATAGAACATTTCAAAAAAAATCCATAAAAAAAAACAAATGTTATTGATTCAAACAATTTTAACCCTTTCAGGATGGCTGGTACACCGTATGTAGCACAGTCATTTGTTTTTAATAGTGAAATATATTATGCATTAATGACTAAAAATGATTACTTATACATCCGATTATGCTCATGTATGCATACTCGAATGCATAATATACATCACTATTAAAAATAAATTACTGTGAATACATAAGGTGTACTACCAATCCTGAAAGAGTTAATGAGCTGTTTATAAATTAAATCAAAATCGCTTGAGATGATTAGTAATAATATTCACCATATATATCAAAAGTACTGTATTCGAACATCAACCCTAACTAATTATAGACTAATCTTAGACAAGTTATTTATGACTAGCATGTTCAATCAGTCATTCCATAGAAATACGAACTATGATTGTGGCAGACTCAAGTTATTCCAATTTATTCTCATGAGACATTTTCAGAAGACAGTCAGTATATTAATAGTAAACATTTACGAGCGAGAAGAACTTTTTGTTAGGCTGATCTTCTATCTAGAGCTACAGTTTCATGATGATTCAGATGATGAATGATCACTTCTGAAGATTGTTAAGTCTAGAAAAAAAAACAATATATTGAGTTTATCGAAAGCGTCTTGGTAACACTCAAAATATGCTTCAATAGAATTGGTACTATCAAAAATGAACTATACTCTATGATATGTACAATAATCATCGATGAAAAAATTGATAATATTCATGATGTTTGTACAATTTCTTTGAATATCGCACATTAAATACTGTTAGAACATCATCGTTCATTAAAGCTGTTTCAGTTACAATTTGTTCAACAGCTCTACAAAGAATTACAAAATTGTGTTGAGATGAATCAAATTTGATTAATACACAATACTAAGGAAAAGAAGAATGTTTCTAAAATGGGAGTATTCAGCAAACATAATATAAAAATCATTGTCGTTGAGTAATTGCTTGAAGAACTATGTTGAAATGATAATAATAGCAAAAGAAATTCCATGTTCAGAAAAAAAACATGAATTTTCTCTATTTCAATTGAAAGCGGATTATCTAGAATCATTAGTAAACTTTAAGAAACATCACATGAAAAGTTCGAAGAGTTATATTAACGATTTTTTGTTTCGGATCAATGAATAAATTTTTTTATTGGATTCAAGATTGAAGTTCTATATTTGATAGATAATAACTATCTCTATCAAATATAGAAGAATCAAAGTAAAATTACTGTTAATACATACAACACAAAATATTTCAAATCGATTAAATTTTGATTAATTTAATTTATTTATATTTAGATATACATGTAATCGAAATTTTTCATCATTTGCTGATGTTTTATTAATGCATCGATCTGATATTAATTTTAATCAATTACCAATCGAACGTAATCCTGAACAAATTTGGTTATATTGGCATGATGAACCTGGTGGTGTACAAAAACAAGCAATTTCTTATCAATTTAATTGGACAATATCATATCGTTTTAATGCTGAAGTTAATATAGGTGCTTATGGTTTAACTATTCTTCGTAATAAACCATTATCATCTAAAGAATTTAATTCTTATATAAATCAACAATTTAATAATCGACAATCAAATGCTATATGGTTTGTTAGTAATTGTAAATCAAAAGCTCGTATTAATTATTATAAGCAACTTTATTTACATTATCCATTAATAAAAGTTTATGGACATTGTATTGTACAAAATAAAACAAATCATTGTCATCGTCATTCTCAATGTGAATTTTCTGAACTTTCAAAAAATAAATTTTATTTAGCATTTGAATCACAATCATGTCGAGATTATATAACAGAAAAATTTTGGCGTTCACTTGCTTATGGTATAATACCAATTGTATTTGGACCACATAATAAACAATCTATAGAAAAAATCGCTCCACCTAATTCATTTATTTATACTGGTGATTTTATATCAGTATCAAAACTTGCAAAATATTTAAATGAAATTAGTCGAAATCGAACATTATTTAAAGAATATCATCAATGGCGTCGTTTTTATCAAGTTCTTTATCGACCAGAAGATATTGAACATTATCGTTTTTGTGAACTTTGTTATCGATTAAATACAAATCAGAATAGAATTTATTATCAAAATTTAAATACATTTTTTCTAGAAGAATGTTAATTTATGTATAATAATAAATAATTATCAAAATAAAAATTTAATGATCAAGAAAAACTTTAAATAATATATCTAATATTCTTAATAATTTAATTAAAACAAAAAAAAATCTAAGTAATTCATCTTTTGAAATTGAAGTTTTTCTTTAATAATATTATAAAACTATTTCTCCATACAGAATTCTTTCATTTATTGCATTATATTTTTATTTCCAGGAAACCAAAAAAAAAAAACTTAATCATTATTTGTTGAGTGTTGGCATGTCAAACACGTGTCATATTACATAAATTTTTACGAGCACAAATAAATCTACTGATAGACTTTCTCGCTGCTTCTCTTGTCAATTTATTATGGCAGTCGTATTTGCTTTTTCACTATAGGGAAAAAAAACAGCTCGTTAACGCAGCCCCTTTGGGCTTGAAATGTGAAACTCACATGGCTTCTTTAACTTCATTATACTAATAGAAAATACAAAGTATAAAATCTCTAAAGGACGATAGCGTTTTTTTTCCAATAATGATCGATTGTTAGTAAACACTGTGTTTTTTTTATTTCTCTATTTCGAATGGAAATTTTGTTTTTTCTTTTTTTCTTTTATGGGTGCCTTATTTTTCGTTTGAATTGTTGCTATTCGCTCATGGTTTTTTATTTTCATTTTTTCGTATTGTTTAATTTAACATTGTTTTTATTATAAGCATTGAATTAAGGTGAAACCTATCTTCCAAATGGCACCACGATGAAAATTTCAGGAAATAGAAAAAGAAATATTAGTAGCATATAATAAAAATTTGAACTAATCATTTCTCATAACTGAGGAGTTATACCGGATGTAGTCGTAAAAATGGGGCTTTTGGGTCATAACATTTTCCCGGTGTCCAATAACACGAACAATGGGAAGACGTATTTTAAAATGAAGAAAAAATTTGTACCTACAAATTGTTGAAACAGTTTTTTGCAATTCGTTTTCATTGAAATGTAGTGGTCATTTTGAATTGAGAATCACGAAAACTGTTTTGAGTTCTTTCCAAGATTTTCATATATCTGAACAATGGATGCATGTTTTAGAAATCTGTTCCAACAATTTGTAGAGAAAAGTTTGATCTTTTGAATGAATAGCAAATCAGCAATATACATTAAAAGATGGATCGGGAAGATGTTCCAGAGTGGTCAGGAAACGATAAAAAAAACGAAGTTTCCAGGTTGGTCATTCTGATCGTCTTAAACTGCTTAAAATGGTGAAAAAAACGGTGTGCTTACTGCCCTAAATGATGAAAAACGACCGCCGTTTTCCGTCAGCTCGGATTACAGGCCGTTTTTTCTCGGAGCGTAAACGGCGCCGTTTAAGGTCGTTTTCGGTGAGTAACGATGAGTAGTATTGTGGCAGTATTCTCGCCGTATAGTGTCTTATTTGCACCGATTTTCCTCGTTTACTACTTTATTTATCTTTTGTCGTCTGTCCTCATCGAAGAGGAGCACGATATTTCGTCCCCTCCTCACCTTCCGTAGACACAAGAAATAATATTTATTTATTTAAATAAAATACTTACTGTTAAACACTTAATTGAGATAAACCTAAACAAAATAAACGAATACTTACTGTTGAATATTTTAATGAGAAAAATTTAAAAAAATAATATATCTAAGCAAAATACTTACTATTGAATATATCTATGACATAAATCTAAATAAAAAAATAAATAAATTTATTCACTTGAATAAAATATTTACTATTGGACTAGATGGTGCAGGGAATCTGAATAAAGAAAATATGAGTTTTTTTCAATAGGCAATGACCAATCGATTATAGATTATTAAAAAGTACCTAACGATAATTTTAGGATACTTTTTGAAACGATGAGAAACAGTGTGAAAACGACGGTCGTAACGACCATCGTAATGACAGCCATTTTTCACCGTTTTCAAATCGTTTAAGACAGTTTACGAGCCGTTCTATGTGACATGGGTTGAGAAAAACGAACAACAACATTGTGAAGTGATTTGCAGTGTGTCTGTGTAGGAATTTGCAACATATTATACATCGCTGGAAAGTGCGCAAAACGTTCTTCCATTCTATGGTATTTACAACAAAAAATAAAATAAATTTTCAAATTCTGGTTTACTGTAGTGCCACCTTTTCCAGAATTTGCGCTGTTTTGAAACTACAAAACCGCCGTACAATCACCAAAACAAGTTCAGAACATGATTAATCGATATGAAGATTACTTTAGAGTGCCGAGAAATACGAAGAAAAGATAATACGTAGTTCCCAGTAATTAACGAAAAATCATTCACACAGTCTATTCTCGTATATGGCTTTCAAATAAGCGCCAAAACTGGGTTAAATATGTCCTATTCATATATAATCTATACATATTCTGACAGAAGACACTCAGAGCTACAAGAATATGCGCATTTTGGAAAATCGAATTTCTCAAGGGGTTTTCCATGAAATAGCAAATAAGGCTGTTGATATCTTGAACATAAACTTTTACTTGCGCAAAATTCGGAAATTGCATTATTTAGAACATTGAAAAATATATTCCAGCCATTTAAATGTCAAGGAAAGTTCTGAAATATTCTAGAACCTTTGCAGCCTTGTTATTAATGCCGTTCGGCACCTTTAATCCCGATTGGTGAAGTCTGTAATGGACAAGGAGGAAACAAACATTATGTCATCGGAGCTCCTAATAAGAATGATTTTTTTTCGTCTTTTATAAATTCGTTCGATAAAAATCTTACTGTAAAAATGTTTACTTTAAATTCGGCTCCCACTGATTTCAACTAATGAATTAATCGCTTTTCTTCATATAGAATGTGCATATAATTTTATCTATACTCAAAAAACATGTAATACTATCCATTCAAAAAGTCAATGAACTTGGTTGTATCATAAATAGCTCAGGCAAAGAAACAGTTGGCACTCGGTGATTTTTAGTATTTGAAAGAGGACAGAAAACTTTATCAAACCATGTAAAAATTAAATAACTAAGCAGTGGTCAATATTGATCAGTTCTCAGTGATCATTTTCGAAACGGTGTCCATAAAAATTTTCCCATTATATGTTCATTGTCAAGATAGTCGTTAGATAGAGAAAATTAAAGCCAATCTCTCCCCTCCAGTTTCGTTTTCATGTTATAAGTGTTGTACTGAAATCCTCAAAATCGATCAACTAGCCGCTGATTACTCGGAGATGAGCTAATATCGAAAGTTTTGATCATGTTGAAATGAGTAGCAGTGTTTGCTTTATTTTATAAAGTAACATGAAAAAACAAGACCAAAATTTCAAAATCGTCAGTTTTAATTAAGTGTTACACGGGAACAATGTATTTTCATAATATCGATTTGATTACATCGAGTTGCTTTTAAAATAAAATAAACATTACCATTCGTTTCAACATGGTCAAAATCTTCTATATCAGCTCATTTCAGACTGATCAGTGTTCAGTTGACCGATTCCAAGAGTTTAAGTAGGACACTTATAACATGGAAATGGAATCGTCTGAAGAGATCGGCCTTGATTTTCTTTATCTCATCGCTATCTTGAATGTCAACATGTAATGGGAAAATTTTTATGGTCACCATTTTAAACATAGTCACTGAGAACTGATCAATATTGACTATTATTTGACTGAGTTACTCGCAATATAACCAAGTTCGTTGACTTTTTAAATGGATAATAGATTATTATTGTTCTCATTAGAAGGTTCATTTGCAAGATTGGATCATTGTTTTTTTTTTGAGTTTTTGTTCATACATATTTCACTTACTTTCTCATTAAACAATATATACATATCAGGATGAACTTAATTAAAGATAACTTGGAATAAAATAGACTATTAGAAAAAAAATAGATTTATTTCGATAAATAATATGTCTGATGTTTAATCAATGAAGATTTTTTTCAGATCTCAGTTTTCAAATGCGAATGAATTCAATAAATCTCTTACGGTATCCATTTAGATCAATTAAGAAAAAAAAAACGTCTCCACTCATGATGCTTTCTTTTCTTACCCTTTCAATATAGAAAATTATATATTGAATTATATTAAAAATCTTGATATAATACATTTTATTTTATTCTTAAGAAATAAATTAGATAAAAATATCCTACAATAAAATTTTTTCGTTAAATTTCCATGAATGGTTGTACCATTGTATCGATTTGAGCATTAGATAATTGTTTTATATCAGCTTGTTGTTCATAAGTAGGTATTGAAAATTTAATATTAATAAAAGCATCTTGTCCACCAAATTGTTCAAGTACAATTAATGTTTTATCAATAAGACGAACAATTTCATTTGAAATATTTTTTTCATAATCATCAATTATATAACATTGTTTTTGATTTTGATAAAATTTTCCTTCATTACGTTCTTTAATAATATTAATAATAGGTAAAAGTTGATTAAAATAAGGTACTAAAGCAATACCAATAGCACCATCATTACCACGAGCTAATTTTTGAAGAACAAGTAAAACACGACTAATAACAATCGGATTATTTGTATATAGAGCACGTTTAAGTGGTAAAATTAATTTTGAAAGTGTTTCAATATCAATTTTATGTGAAGCATGTTCAAGTAAATCTAAAATACCTTAATTAAAAAAAACAACAAAACAGTTTCATTAGTTTAAATAATATTTTATTTACCTTGTAAAGCAATAAAACTATATGGATATTTTATTTCACATAAACCATCAGTAAAAATTGGTAAATAATAATCAATATTTAATGTTTCTATATTATCAATAAACCATTTTAAAGATTGTCCTTTTGTTGTATGATGAATAGTACATGGAAGATCACCACGCTCATAGAATAATCGAAATTTTTCTGAACGAAATGATCGTTTATTAAATGTATTAAGACGTTTTGGAAGACAAACAATTGAACATCGTTGACGTGATTGAATTGAAAATGCTGGTACACAATATTGAGAACGATATTCTTCTAATGAACATTTACAATATGTTTTATTTGTAGAATTAAATATATGTGGTTTAAGAACAGTTTCACAACAATAAGGCATATCGACGAAAGAGATAATCAAAATTTATATCAAAGAGTTTTTTTTTTCAAAGTGAATAATGTTTCTATGGATTTTTCTATCAAATAAGATATGAATTTTTTTTTTTTAATTTTTATTACACAAATAAAATTCTCTTATATATTAATACATTTACAATATATTATGTCGTTTATCTTAGAATATGTTTACTTGTGAAGACACATTAACTAATGATATCAAAACAAATTTAAGTCAATATAAGTTTCATCTAGAATTTAATAATCATCAACAATCGAATTCAGATAATGATGAAGATTGTTCATGTAATAGTTGTGAATGTTCAAGTTGTACTGATGAACATAATTATGATGAAAATATCCTAGTCGACAATAATACTATGCATATTAATTCACATCAATTGATAAATACAAAGGAATCAACTAACAAAACTTCTTATCCAGTAAGATTAACATTGATGAAGGGAGACTTTCAACTGATAAATCGCTTTTGAGTCGAGAGTATATGCATTATATGGATCCAAACGAGCTATGAGTACTCTGAAAAGAGTTCATGTCCTTAGCTTATTGCTACGGAGATACTGCAATTTGACGGGTATTCTCAAAATGAATGCTGTGATCCCTCTTGGAAATACCAGAAAAATTAATTTTTGAATTGCGACTGAACACTTTGCATAGAGACAGACCTTACAAGAATAGATTTCGGAGAATGTTTCAGATCTTGCCACTATTCCTATCCTAAGAAGATACAATTATGGTAATAGTGTGCCTTTTACATACATCATTCATATGAACCGACAGATCTGATGTTTGTATCTCATGATAGAAGCAAATCAAAACACTTGAACCATTAGCAATAAAATATTCTCGTTAAGATTTGTCTCTATGTAAAAATTCAAGTCGACATCCAAAAGTCGTTTTTCTGGTGCCTTTGAAGAAACCATAGTATTCGTTTGAAAAAAATATCGTAGAAATATAGTATCTCCACAATAAAAAGCCAATGGCACGAACTCTTTTTAGAGTATACATAGCTCATTTGAATCTACATAATGTACATAGTATAGACTCAAAAGTGATTTATCAAGTGGAGAACTTCTCTCATGAGAAGTTTATTGCATATCAATTGACTGGTTTTGTTTTTGAAGACATCGAATATTCCGCATATAAATGATTCACACCACTATTTAAATGAATGCAGTCGTTTATCGATTAATTCGAATCGTTCATCGATCAATTCGATGAAAGAATCTAATATAAAAAGCAAATCATCAAAAATAAAAGATATTATTAATACTTCAACTGAATTCGTCTCAACAAAACGAATAAATGAACAAATCATTGAACATCAATCTTCAATAGATCAACAAAAATTAGAACATTTTCAATCGAGTGAAAATCATGAAATAGACAAACAAAAATCATCGAAAATAGATTTCGAACATATTTATGATATAATTGATCAATCATATACAAAAATACCAAGTATATTATAAGAATAATAATAAAATAATTATTCTAAAATTTCATATTCTATTTAGTTTTATACAATTCAATAAAACAAACAAAATTAGATACAGATTTTATTTTATCAGTCAATAATTATTTAGATCATTTAAAGTCAAATATATATAAAGATCTTATTCGACGTGAAACATTATTACGTAATGGAAAAAATCATACAAAAAATTTAATTTTACTTATTCGTTGTATATGTAAAATATCTTATGAACAAGCATTTGAAATTACAAATGATTCAATGACATCAAAACGTGCAATAATTTATACAATGACAGCTATTGATTATATTCTTCAAGGAAATTTTCCACAAAGTAAAAAATTTTCGTTTTTTTTTTTTTTTGTTATTTAATAAAAATGAATCATCATTGAATTTATAGAAAAACCATTATTTAATTATATTCTTAATGAATATATATCAATGTGGTTACATGAAAATCTTCGAATAATTCAAGAAGATTTTAGTATTATTGTAGAAAATGGAACAGAAACAAATTTTTTTTTACTTTGTATTTGTCTTTTTCATAAATTAGAATCAATATGTGCAATTAATTGGGTAAATTATAAAGTTAATATAATATAATTAATTTAAATAAATATATTTTATAGGAACGTTTACAAATGATACAAAATTATCGATTAATACATTTTAATCAATTAATGAAATTAACAAGTATTAAATTAGAAACAAATAAAAATTTTCTTTTACTCTTTGGTAAACCTTTAATATCAATAATGAAAAAATCTTCAATACCTATAACATTATTATATTCTAATCGAACAGATAATGAAATAAATAATATTAATGAAATACAACAGATATTTAAAAATTCTATTGCAAAAATTCTTCTTGAACAATCTTTTACATCAAAAACTAATCTCATATCATCAACATCAACAAATTTAATCAATGTAGATCTTAATTCAAAAAATAAAGAATTATCTCAATCATCATCTATACTTAATCAACAAGAAAATCCTAAATGGAATATTATTTCTGAAACTCATACACAGTTTGTTGAACCTGTATTATTACCACGTTATTCATCTTCAACATCTTCATCAACAAAACCATTTCTATTATCTTCACCATCAGATAAATTTGAAGAACAACAAAAATCTTTGCCTTCTGAATCTAAATTAGTCTCTCTAGAACATCAACAATTATCAATATCAATCGAACCGATATCAAAGCAAAGTATATCATTGAATTATCATTTTTATAAAATAACCAATGATGTCTTTTTTCTTTGAATAGATCCATCATCTACATCCACTTCGATTCATGTTGATCAATCTTCTTCTTCTTCTTCTTCAACAAATACGATAAATAATACATCTAATCTAATCAAAACTACTGAACAAATAAACAGTTCAAATGTATCAACTCCACTAATGCTTATCAAATTGGAACCACAAAAAAATGCACAAATAATTCAAGATATAAATGATACAATGCAAAAATCCAAAACACAAAATGATGATCATTCAACACCAAAACTAACATCTTTAATTTTTTCTTCTCCTAAAAAACCATTTACAAACGATCATATCTCATCTTCATTACATCAAACACTTTCTAATAAAAATATAAAAATAAATTCAAAAGCAATATTAGATACTGAAGTTGTAAGAATTAAATTATACAAAAAATATTCATTCCATATTTTTCTGAAAAATTCTTTATAGAATGCACTAATTAATTTCTTACAAGAACTTGCTTATTCTTCATTATCAATTCAACAAGAAAATAAAACATCACTATTATCAAAACTAGTAAATTCAAAAACAAAAAAACAAATATTCATTCAAATTTCTCTTCTTTTTTTTTGTTCAGCTCGAATCTTGTTTAAAACAAAGTACAACTGATCCAAAGTCAATCATTGAACAAGTAAAAAATATTCATCCACAATTATCTCTTAGTGTAAATGACCCATTATTTCTTGCTGCATTTACACGTATTTTACGTAAAGAACTTCGAGATGCAGAAATTCTAAGAAAAATAGATTATGAACAATTAAATGAAGATTTACAAAATATTGATCATATATCATTTGAAACAAGCAATATACTTAAATTACCGAATATTGATAAATTTCTAAAAAATAAAAATATTCCTGCTGGAGATAATATTGATCAAAGTCGAGTTTTTATTGAAGTTACACATGATCCATCAAGATGTACAACAAATTCTGAATTTTCAGATTATCAATATCAATCATGTACACAACAACATCAACGATTCAATCATTATAGTAAATATATCATTAAAAAATGATATTTAAAATGAGACTGTATACCTTAAAATTAGGTTCACCCGAATCGAAGGATACAATATTATCTTCGTCTATATCGAATCATCCTCTACAACGATGGTATTGGATATATTCAAATAAAGCTTCCTTATGTAAAGATTGTATTATAACACCTAATTCATTATATTGTGAACGAAATTCACTCAATAAAAGTACTTATTCAATTACTGTTGAACATAGTGAAGAATTTCAATAAATATATTATTATCAACTTTGTTTGGATATGTAAACAAAAGTTCTTTATGATTATGAATTATATTTAGAATATATATTTTATATTGTTCTATAGTTTACATATTAAATGAATTTGTTTTAGTTTTCTGTTATGATAGAACTAATTTCTTGACCTTTTCATATTGTTGAACTTGTAGTTTCGAAAATTTTCTTACATCATGTTACTTCTAAATCTTTTAATTGTTGATCAACTTCATGAATAACATACTTAAAAGTTCACTCTTTGTATTACTTATCAATTTTTCATTTTTTTTTTTAAATATATTTTATCAGCATTTTCCTTAAATGCTCTTAATTGTATAGATTCTAATTTTGTCTCTTCATTTATTAATTGGCACGATTCTTAATCTGCTATTAGTCTTATAAAAAAAAGTTTATATCAGACTTGTAACCGGTAATGATAAATGGTAGGTTCAGTCTAAGATACTTCTTACCAGTCGGTACAGATTTTTTTCGAGTTTTTGCATTCTTTTTTTAGAAAAATCGATCATACAAATGTTGTTTTTTTTTCGCAAATCAAACCATTTCTATTAAGTGAATATTCATCAAAATATGTTTAATATAATTTATCAACTTACTTCGATATCAAGTTGTCTTGTTGAAACAAAATGAAATCATTGTTCATCATTGTAATTTATCATATATTTATTCTCATTTTATATTATTTATAGTGTATCTTTCGCAGAGCCATAATAAGAGATAATAAAGTACAGGGTCGGAAAGAATATTATTCAAGGGGGGTAACGATATAATCCCGAATAGGAGGTATGATAAATTTTATACCAAATGAAAGCCCGTGAAAAATGGGGTTTATTGATGTTAAATAGTAAGGGTTATGTAAACCTTTTAATATCGAACTTAAGAAACTTTCAGAAATTTTATACATTTTTGGGAGTAGAAAAGGAAAGTGCTAGTAATTCAAAAATGGAGTAAAATGTTTTTCTT
>CAJNOL010000117.1:97715-246428 GCA_905250125.1 Rotaria sordida
TGTTGCCAAAAGGCAACATCCTGGTATCTGCTTATGTCTTATACATCTGCTCCCCGTATTGAAACCTAGTTATCTCCATAGCTCAATCATAAAAAATATGTGGCAAAAAATTTTTTTTCTTTACTGCTTCTAGGATCCGGCCGGAAAGGGTTAAGCACACTTTTCATCGTATGTCGATGTACGAGAAAAAGCCGCGCATTTATAAACATAATAAATGATGAGATATAATAATAGACTACGTAAACCCTTTAGACTTAATACATTTGTTTTCATATTATTTTCCTTTTTGTTTTTTTGTTAACATTGCATGTAATAAATATCAATTTTAACTGAATTATTTTTTTACTTTTTTTATCGAATAATATTAACGGATTAACTAGTAAAAATTTTTACATATATTTATTGATATTCATCTTAATCATATTAGCATCATTGATTTCAAAGTATTGTTTATGTGATCTCTTGAACTCGAAATCGAGCATACGAGATCAATTGACAAGAGAAGATGATTTTGCTGTACCTGGTCCAGATCGAGTAAGAAAATATTATCATTTTATTTCTATATATGAATATAATTCATTGTCTGTTGTATTCAGCCTAAACCAATTTATAATACTGATTGGCGTCAAATGCCGTCAATTCCGCCTCGTCGAGGAAAACATTATGACAATATAAAAGGTTAGATATAATCGAATAATCAAGAAAAATATCTAATTGAATTCTATCTAGTTGGACCTCCTATTGTAGAATGTGTTTATCCACCGACAATTTTTTTCGGTCGTTTATTTAGAATAATATGGGGTGAAAATCCTATTTTGGAAATTTCTCAATCATCTATTGATGTAAATGATTATTTACCTATTTGTTTACATCCTTCTCCACTTCCAACGTTAACTGATTATATAAAACATAAAACACTTTGTGCTAAACCAATTATTTGGATTATACGAAGATCTCAAGTACAACCTCATCCTAAATATCGATCAGCTAATGAAAAATCATTAATTGACGAACTTCCAATTGATCAAAAATATAATTTTACTTTACTTGGAGATGGTCGTCTTGTATTTACTCGAATTCCACATTCAAAATTCAAATATCCATATCGATTATTATCTAAACATGTTGCTCTTGCTAAACGTTCTTCTAATGTACGATTTGCTGGTGAATTAAGAAAAACAGATAATGGTGAAACATTACTTATTAAGAATAATTCGGGTACTTATAAACCAGATGATAAAATGACTCCATCAGCAGTAGCTTATTTTCAACAACTCTTTCCTCATTTATATGTACGTGGAATACCAAGAGATTAATATATCACATCTACTGTATATCTTCTTGTTTTTTTTGTATTGAAATGCAACTTCATTTGAATTGATTTAATGTACAGTTTTCTAATCAAGTAACCTATATTTTCTGATGAAATTCTAGTTTTACTCTTCAAATAAACTTACATAATAAAATTTTGATGATTTTATATATACATTGTTCATCATGAACAAGTATTCTACTTTACTAATTATTTTATTTTTGAAGAAAACAAAAATCAAAGATGAAACTGTCTTTTTCATAACATTTTCCATTCATTAACTGTTAAAATAGCAGCATTATCAAGCTTGAACCTTTTAAGATGACAAAAAAAAAAAGAAATTGTTAAAATTCTCTTGTAATAAATCATCAGATAGAATATTGAAAAAAATGAAAAACACTAACCATTTACATATTATATTTCAATAGATTGATTAAAAGTTATTTATCAAATACGATCTATGTATAATTATTTTTCTAACCTTGATTTTGACATATATTGTATAACTTTCTCTCGTCTACAAAATAACAAAACAATAGAAAAAAATTACTAAGAATGTTTTCTTTTTTCCAGAGAAAAATAAAAGTTTCAATAAGTGATGAATTATTTCTAATACTTTGCACATAGGTATGAGACTGTTATATAAACATATGCTCTCTATAAATTAAACTATCAACACTAGTATGATATCATATGAAGGACAGTATAGATTTGCTGGCCTTTGTCAATCATAAATTAATGTGATGATGTACACAAACAACTCAAAAGATCACACATCTAGGTTCATTGTTTTTCTTGTTCTCAATTCAACTAAATATTTGATTACATGCAGAGTTACAGACATGTGAAAAGAATTTTCTATCTAGAATATATACATTGATTGGAATAGTCTATAACAGTCTCTATCGATTCGTTAATCATACTTATATTATACAGCTTTACTTTATAAAAAAAAGAGAAACGTTAAAAATAGCTATTTGTATTTATTAGTTACCTATCAAAATAGATTTGCTAGAAATAGATAATGATTAATGTTTTTCTACTATGTAATAAGAAAAATTGCATTTGTTTTGACATTTTTTACAAAATCAATGTATTTTCGTATATCGACAAATATCTGAATGTCATTTACTATTCCACATAGTATTTTTAACATGTTAGATACAATACTAGTGTTATTTTTCTCCATGCAATGTAGTATCAATAAGCAAGATAAAAATAAAATTTTCAAGGTTGTATCATTGATTTGATGTTAATTTTGTTTGTTAAATAAAGAATCATTTAAATAAAATATTGTATATGTTTATACGTTTTTGTATCTCAAAATAGATAAAGAATTTAATTATCAAATTAAAAAAATAACATCCAAAGCTTAGATTTGACATTATGTCAGAAAAAAAATACTATCTATAACTTTGAAAAATGTATTGACCATTTAACAAATACTAATTTTTATTCTGATACCAAAATTTTAGTCAAATTCTGATTAAATTTGAAATTTTTATAGAATTTTTCATGTTATAATTTTCTTTTTACATAATCAGTTAATATGAATGGAATCAATCTATCAATGATTTTATCATCATAAATAATAATTGACATCGTTAATTATTTATTTTACATGACAAGAAAAAAGACGAAATCAATTAACTTCAATTTATATCATTTCAAGAGAATTTTAGAATTATATTACATACATGAAAGATTGAAGAAAAAGTCTCAGATAATAACTAACGATCATATGTCTATAAACATTTCGTAATTGAAAACATATGAAAAAATCACTTGTAAGTAAAGTTAAATTCATAAGAACTATGTAAGATGTATATATATATATTATTATGTATAGCTGTATTCTTTTGAAGATTTTCTTCGTTTTGTTTTTTTTTGCAATTTGTTTTTCTAATTGTACTCAGAACAAGAAATGCGGATCGTTTGCACTCGGAAAATGGTAGGAACTTGGAAGCAAGAATTCAATGAGAATGCTACAACTTTAGAAAATTAAAGATCTTAGTTCAATACGTATATATATATATATATAATAAAAATTTTAAATCTTCTATATGAAGAAAAAAATGTCAGTGACAATTTATTATCAATTATGATGGGATATCCTTTGTATAAAAGTATTTCAGTCAATTAAATACACATTAACATCTGTTTGATTATATTTTCTTATATTGACATATTTTCGAATTCAAGTATAGTTCTTGTAGAATTTTAAATTGCCTATTTCATCTATTACAATTTTAATTTTGTCAAAAAAAGAAAAGAGTAATATGAACTGTTTCGAAATAAGTTTGAATCAATATAATTCAGATATTTTATACTTTGACTTAAAGATGGTCTCTCGATTATATGAAGATTATATACACTAATGTCCATTTCAGAGTTAAATGGACGTGGGCATTTTTCGAATAGCTTTAAAACAAAAAGAGAGAAATGACTCGGGCTTTCAGCACTGTCTAGAGTCGACATTACTATACCTTTTTATAAAGTCCACGAAAAAAGCCAGTTGCTTTTCTTATGGGATGCAGCATTGGTTTTAAAGATGAACTTAATCCCCTTTGAGAACAATATGCTTTCTAAACTATAATATAATGAGTAGATAGTCTAGCTTCGCCTCTATCAATCAGCAGAAGCCCGATGTCGATAGCTATTTTTCTTCAAAAGATATAAAGATTTTACTGAATGCTACTCATCAAAATTTTTCAAAATCTAACAATGGAACTGTTTGTATTGTCAGTTGATTTGCTTAACTATATTCGGACCAAATTAAAGGCCTCACTGCCAAATTAACAAATTTTAGATATGACGTACTGGCGGCGTGCCTGGACAGAGATTCTTGAATTTCAAGGTATTTGAAATTTAGGTGTAAAAATGAAACAGTAAAATTTTACTCCACTATTGCAAGGGCAAAACATGATGTTGCTCGGGTCATATGAAAGAGGCCCCCTCTAAACTCTTTAATCCTTTGGAGACGGTCGTGGTATATATACCACTTCGAGTATATCTCAAACTTTTGGTATGGTATATATACCAAATCAATCAGAACTGAGTAAAAGTAGTCTATAGAATCATTTTCCTTTGTTGAGTTAGGAACAATTGATTGCTTCAACGCTTATCGTACCCTAAAACACTTTTGATAATGATTTTTGATTGAATAAACATCCATTTTCTTTCTTATAAGAAAACTATCTTTTCAAAAATACCCCATCCCCAAAAGGTTAATCGGCCCGAACAACACTATGTTTTGTCCTTACAATAATGAAGTAAACCTTTCCCGTTTCATTTTTATACTTAAATTTCATATACCTTGAAATTCAAGAATCTCTGTCCAGGCACACCGCCAGTACGTCATATCTAAAATTTGTTAATTTGGCAGTGAGGCCTTTAATTTGGTCCGAATATAGTTAAGCAAATCAACTGACAATACAAACAGTTCCATTGTTAGATTTTGAAAAATTTTGATGAGTAGCATTCAGTAAAATCTTTATATCTTTTGAAGAGAAATAGCTACCGACCTCGGGCTTTTGCTGATTGATAGAGGCGAAGTTAGGCTATCTACTCATTATATTATAGTTTAGAAAGCATATTGTTCTCAAAGGGGATTAAGTTCATCTTTAAAACCAATGCTGTACCCCATAAGAAAAGCAACTGGATTTTTTCGTGGACTTTATAAAAAGATATAGTAATGTCGGCTCTAGATAGTGCTGAAAGCCCGAGTCATTTCTCTCTTTTTGTTTTAAAGTTATTCAAAAAATGCCCACGTCCATTTAACTCTGAAATGGACATTAGTTACATCAAAATAAGTTACAGAGCCTTATACTCAATGCCTTATTTCTATAAGCATCGAAATCGTTTTCGTTAGCATTAAGTTTTTCTGTATAAGTGATGACATATACAGGGAAGATTTGTTGATTCGAATATACAACATATATATTTGATGCGTTTGTTGTTGAATCATATCCAGTTGGACATATTCTCATGGTTGAATTACCTAGACACGTTCGACCAATAAGTACCCGACATAGAAGCATAGTTCTTTCGTTATGATTTAACCGATCTTGAGTTGCATACATATGACTAATACGATGATCGGAAGAAAAATAGAATCCATAGCCGTATGATGCGCCTAAAATAATTCAATTAAATGTAATTGCTATCCAACTCAAATATATTACCGTGCATGCCAATAAGTTTATGATCAAAACCGTGTTGAATAATATTTTCAGCAGCTGAACGTGAACATCCATGAAAAAGATACTGTTCACTGTTATCATGACCAAGTCGAACATCGATAAGTTTCTTCTGTTCAAGATATTCTTTCAACCATTTTTCGTTTTCAACTTGGTCAATACGAATAATCTGCATAAATGAATTCTTAAAATCTCTAGCTATTCTTTCTGTAATAGGTGAATATTTAGTGTGTGATTTCAAGACATTTGTTGGCATCGACTGATTTTTATTTGAAATAATATTGGTACGACAAATATTCGAATGTGGAAGTTCAGCTCGACGATCGAATTTTTTACGTGTTTCTACAAGATTAACAAATGTTTCTTCACTCGACATCGTACCTTTGATAGTAGACACTATATCAATTTGATTTTGATGAATAGAAAGACAGACGAGTAATGGATATGCATCAATTGGATATGAAGCTATTGTTGTTGTCACTTCTTTAGTTGTATATTTGAATAGCATTGACAATAGCCTAAAAATTAAAATTTCATGATCTTTGTTTTCATGAAATAATTTTGTGTGTTCAAAACAACTTGGTAGATCGACATGTAAAAATCATATTGCTGTTTGTAATTAAAACAATAATACTCACATAGAATAATCGATATCTCGTGTTCGATCCCATATCCAAACTAGAAATTGTTCAGCCAAGTAATCAGTGATCATGTCTACACATAAGACATGTCGACAGAAAATATTCACAGCTATACTTTGATCATGATGTATGTAGAGAATAAGTGGACAAGGCGGCTATGAGCAAATGAACATAGTTCACTTTTTTTTTTCGTATATATAAAAAGAAAAAATAATTTACAGATGTGAATTCAAATAAAGAATGTTTCAAAGCTTCGTCGAGTGGACCAATGAATGATACTGGTCCTGGTCCTGGATATCGTTCGGCAAAGGTGCATGAGAAGCGTTCTATCATTTTTCGCACTTTATCAGCCGATGGAATTTCATTTGCATCTAATTTATGGATTAAATTCGTTTATTCGTATGAAAATATTTCTGTATATTTGATGAAAAATAAATATTGAGCAATAATTGAAAGATAAGTTTAGAAAAGATACATCAATAGAAATTTAAAGGAGTCCTATTAAATTTAAATTCTTTATCTGATAAGAACAAAATAGAAGTCTTCTTATTCTTTTTTTGTTTTCGAATTATTTATAAAAGTTGTCTTTTTCTATAATGATATGTAAAGTTTTTTATTTGTCAACATTTCCATGCTGTTTAGCACAAAAAACTTCTTGAGAATCAATTGAAAACAATCTTTCACAACAATTTCTACATGATTCAATACATAAAACAGAATGAAATTATTTGATAGGCATAAAAAAAAAATTCTCCGTTTTTCATATTATCTCAAGAACAAAGAAAGTATGATTCATAACTTACCCAGACTTTCAACATCTATGAGGGACTTCGTAGCAATCGTTTGGAACTATGTAAATTTTCATCATTCGAAATTATGTATATCTAACATTGACTTACTTTTGTATTATTGGAATTCATTGATTCACTTCCTTCCATAAGATCAAATTTTTATGTAGTATTTCAATTTTTTTTCCTGTCCTGTTTAAAGGTATTTGAAAGCGATAATGTTTTGTCATCGTTTTTAACTTACGTAATAACATTGTTGGAAAATATCAACTTGTCTTTTTTCTTTCCAATGTATGGCTCACTCACTACCAATTGACATGTTATGATCTATAAACTGATGCGAATGACTCATTTCACCATTTCTAACACGAATTCATTCATGCACTTGTTTCAGGTCAATTAAAAAGATAATTTCATCAAAAAACTAAGCATAGATTATAACGTCCTTATACCATATTTTCATCGTGGTCATTTTTATTTGCTCTATTTTGTTGGTATCATAAATAAGCAAACTTGAAAACTAAAGCAAAACAGTTGATGTGACTAATACAGATGGCTTAGGCGCATTCACATTGAGGCAGGAACGTGACCTCGATTGAAATCCATGAGTTCTAAAAGGTGAAAAATTTTCATGTCCTTTAATTATATAATATTCCCTTTGCCAAAGATAATTAGGACAGAGCGTCATCTATCAAGTTTTTTAAAAATGGTCAGCATAATATTTAGCAGAAATACTATTCAAGTTACGCTGATTCTGAACATATATAAATCTTAATAGACGATCCAGTTGTGACAAACTCATCACATAGGGCATTTAGGAATAAACACTAAAAAAAACCAAAGACATTCGAAGCATCAATCAGCAGATCACTATGGTCTTGTCCACACTACAGAATTAATACAGTATTAAAGTCCAATTAAATGTGCATGAGTTTTCACTTGTAGTCTTAATGCATCAATCAAAATTGAGACCGAGCCATCATAATGTAATCGTAGTGCATAATTCTTACACGTTTTGACATGATGGAACGTCGCTTCTCTCTTTTCTTCTTCACATATACGTGACTAATGTGAATTTAGTTACATAATTTCCACTATAAATCTTTTAATTCTTTTAATCTTTCTGATTGTGTTCTTACAGTTCCTATTTATATATACTTTGTATTGCATTATACTGAGAAACTCTGTATGTCGATGTGTATGGAACGAATTTAATGAGGCGCAGCCTTCATTTTCATTAGTTTATCGAATGTCGTATTGATTGTTCTCAAGCAGTTTATGATAATTATTCTTTGTTAAACTCACACAAGAGGACATTTTCAACTGACCAATCGCTTTTGAATTTCAACTCTATGCATAAGGTAGACTCTGATGGAATATGAAAAACTCCAAAAGGTAAATCTTCTTAGGCCTTCTATCCAGAGTTATAATCATTGTACTAGAATTTTAGCCTCTAGCATGATATATGTCAATGAATCGAGTGACGATATTTCGACCTGAGCTTCTTTCCCGAGGTATGAAAATCTTAAGAATCACTCATATTCCACGTAAAATGCTAGAATTCTGTTGTTTGAGACTTTTATATCTCGGAAGAGAATCTCAAGTCGAAATATTGTCATTCGATTAGTTGATATATACCATACCAGAGGCTAAAATTCTAGTAAAATGCTTATAACTCTGAACAGAAGACCTAAGACGATTTATTCTTTTGAAATTTTTTCATATCTCATTGAAGTCTATCTTATGTACAGAACTCGAATTCAAAAGCAATTGGTCAGTTGAAAACATTTCCTCGTCAGTATATGATAGTATATGTATATATATATATTCGAGTATTTGAGCAAAAGAAAGTCTGTTTGGGTTTATTTCATATGACGAGTTTATATTTGATGGATGATCATATACATTTCTGATAATTAAATAGTGATGCCTGTTGATCTACGTGCTTTTTTTGTTATCATTCAGAAGGACACGATCTTATATTTACCGATTACGGTTTTTTTTAAAATGATTCTTGTAATAATTACATCAAAGAATATTGGAAAAAGAAATAGATCAAACTAATATTTACTATGCCTGACGATGTCTCATTTCTTTTCTATTGAAAAGAATTCTGACTGATCTCATTACTTTTACTCCATGTTCTTTTTCTCTTGTCAATCTTCAATAGTATCTTTTATCTCTCTGTTTACTTTATATACACATGCCTTAGGTTGTATTATTATACCGATTGCAGTTATACTTGTTCTCTTTTCATTTACTGTATATTATCCTACAATCGACATATTTGGCAAGTCAAATAATATTATATCGATTAGAATTTTATTACAAAAACAATGTTCAATAAATTTGTATTTAGTCTATTTTCTTATAGCATCTGTTTTGGATTTGATTATCACTAACTGACCTATAATCTCTTTCGTTAATACACTCGATCATATCAATTCTGTCAGTACATCCTTGATCATATGCATAATCCGTTGTTATATCATCCATATTTCTTTTGATGTGTTTCTCATATATAATTATTTTAGTATGTGCCAATCGTTGTAATATGTGTAGTTCGCAAATTTCCATTAGAAGTTTTTTATCGATCATGAATCAATTGTTATTTAATTGTAGTTATTACAATCGTTTTTGTTTATAGTTTATCTTTTTTGAGAGAGTATTGAAAAATGATTGATATTGTGTCGATAGATTACATGAACATGTATATAAGTAATTATCTATAATTTTGTTTTGATTTTGAATAATTTCTACTTGTTTAATGATTATGTTTGGTATGATTCTTATAATTAAACTATGTTCAATTATTTCAGAACTATTTACAACACATCAAAAGATTAGATTTGAAATTAAAGAAGAATCACATTAAGTGAATCAATCATGAGTATCTTAATTCATAGATAGCATTCTATTTGATCATAAAAGAAAAAAAACGATATCGTATCAAACAAGAGTTCTCAACAATTATAACATTCAATTGCTTGTAAATTTTATAAGAATATCTATTATCATATATCGAAAATTAGAGATACAAGATTATTGATCAAAACTAAAAGAAATTAAAATGATTTCAAAAAACAAAAATATCATATTATACGATATTCAACTCATTTTTAACATTTAGTTAAATAACGAACAATGATGTAGTAAAATTATTTTAAAAGAAAAATTAATTTTATATTTATTATCTTTATTTTGTTTGAATTAAACTCATTTAATTGTTAATAAGTTTGTTAGCAAAATACACAATCGAAAAGAATGAAATGAAATATATAGAAAATCATAATTTGTCTAATATATATATATATTAAATCTTTTCTAAGCAAGCAATGAGATCAACATCGTTGACGTATAATTATATATGACAAACACTAGAAAAGCGAATGATAGTTTCCATTTTTAGAAAATATTATTATTCTTAACAGATCGTGACATGTTCAAATTTTGTAATTTGATTATAAAAGCAGTCATATAATGAAATTTTCTCTGTATTTATTTACTTTCTTCGAAATTATTTTTTTCCATTAATAAAATAAATTATTATAATTAACAATTATGATACGTGTTATCATCATATTATCGATACAAAAGCAAAAAAAAAAAAAAGTATGATTGATTGACTTTTCTCATTAGATATAAGTCATATGATGAACTTTGATCAAAATAAAAACAAAAAAAAAATTTTTAATTAAATTCTCATTATTGTTTCGACATCATCAATCTAAATGATATTTAATGTGTTTACTAAACAAAAATATATTCTTTTTTTTTTTTTTTGTAGTCGAATATATATATCTTAAATCTAAATAAGAGGATTTAATAAAACATTTGATATTTTGACATAGATTATACTAGATAATGATAAAACTATCACATGATAATTAAGTTCAATATAGAATAAGATATATAAAATATCTCAAAAAAAAAAAGAATATGAAATTTGCTATCCGTTATTTAGTCATCATAATCTTATACGAAGTATTTTTCGTAGTATATAAATAAAATAAATATTCTTCGTATGAAATAGTACTTTTAACATCTTATTTTTTTTTCTTTCCATCTCATTTCAATGAGTGAGAGAAAAAAAATAAGGCTAAAAAAAGAAACTTTTAAAAATCTATTACATACTTTAACACGCCAATGACATTTAATAAGCATCAAAAAGCAAGGAAAATAATATATAATGAAAAAGCGAAGGACATAGTTCTATGCTATATGAGCAAAAACTAAATCGAAAAAGAAGAATAGACGACAAAGACAAAAGCAGTGTAAAATGATTGTTAGCATCCTTCAATATGAAGACATGACATTTGACTATATAATTTCAAATTTAAATATCTTCTGATCTTGATGCTATCATAAGTAAAAATGACAATGCAGTAACAATAAACATCAATGTGGCTGCAATTATTTCATAGCCAGTTGCCCATCCAATTGTTGTATGAAAATGTGAATTTGCATCTTTAATTAATTCATCTTCAGCTGCAACATAACGTTCATGAGAAAATGTTGCTTCTAAGAAAAACAAACAGAAAATATGAAATATTAAAGAATTTCTTGTTTCTTTTTTTATATTACCATGATATTTAGCATAATTACGAAGACTATGTAAATCATAAGATTGTCTGTCTTGAGTATTATTTGATATACTGTCTAATGGAAATGAATAATCTTCATATGTATCTCGTCGAAGATCTTTATTTTATTATAAAAAAAAAAAAAAAAAAACAAACCTAAATCAACAAAATTTTGTTTATTCTTAATAACTTACATGCACCAATAAGAATTAATCCTGTTATCATTAAAAGTAATGTTAATAGAAAACATATATATGGTCCATAAGTAAGTACAAAAAGTGCACTATCTAGAAAATCAAAAAAAAAAATTATATTTTATATAAAATTCAAAATATACGAACCATTTTGTGGTGATGCTATTGTTTTTAAATAAAGTAAAAGTAAACCGAGAATAAGAAAAACAGCTGCTAAAATTGTTAACCATTGTGAACCTTTAGCTGATGGTAAATAACGACATGAACATCCTTCAGGTAAATCACTTGGGTCAAATACTGAACATTTTCGACGAATACTAGAACATGTACTATATTTATCTGGAGAATATCTCATATAACGATTTGGCCAACATATTCGAACATTTGGACGAGTACCAAGTGCAAGACCTTGTTTTATTATTGTAATATTTGTATATTCACATCGTTCCCATAGACCATAACTAACAGGTCCCATTATGGGTTGAGCATCTCGTTTTGTTATTTTCCAATGAGGTGAACACCTATAGATTTTTTGTTTTTTTTGTGTTTAATATTATTTTAAATAAATAAATTTGAATATTATAATTAAACTTACATAGCTAATAAATGAAGAACTAAAGCAGCAATGCCCAAAAATAGAGCTATTGTAACAATTGTAACAGTTTGAATTCGCATTATCTATTTATTAAAAGAACAAAAAAAAACAAAGTTACAAATAATTCAATATTTTGAAATTTTTTATTTTCTTTCTGTATTTTGTTTAGAATAGAATCTATATGCCATTCTAACTGATTTGATGTTTAAGGATTGAATTACGTATTTGATCTATTAGATAACTAACAAAATACGACATACTAGAAGATGCCAATTTTATATAACAAGTAATACAAATTGTTTATATTTTAATTAAATAAAAATTCATATAAATATAAAATTTATTATTTTAAAAGTCAAATGATCTTTTCTTTTTTCTTACATCAATCATTAAATCTAAACTTATAAACCATTGATATTCACATCCGTACAAGCGAACAAAAATAACTAATTATTGACATTTTTTTTTTTTTTTCGTACATAAATAAATCAGATCTGTAATATGATTATACGACAAAACTTATCTTATTTACTTACTTAATCAATCGTAATAATCAAAAGAATGGAAAATTTCAAATGCAAACAAAGAACAAAGAATCAATAAATCGATCTAAAAGAAAAGAAATAAACGAAAAGAAATGTTTACTTATAATATTAAATGATGCTCTCGTACTGTTCATAACATGCACATACATATGTATTTATCGGTCAAGTTGTTGGTAAAAAAAAAAAAAAAACGGTACCTCTTATTTATTGATGGTGTAAAATAAATCAAATCTCGTTGCACTATTCTCATATTTCTCTCTTCAACCTGTTCGTGCAAATATATATATATATACATTCACACACGTCGTTGTCGTCTCAAAAATGATACCAACTATACCAATGAAACTAACGGATCAGAATGGCTTATCATTGTCTCCCATAACATCCATTGTTCCATTACTGTTTTTATCTCTCTCTCTCTCTCTCTCTGTCATCTATTCTCTCTTTTATTATTGAATCTGTGCACAATCCCTCAACACCATCATGCCTACAAATAAAACATTGATATGAAGAAAAAAAAAAAACACTTATTTTTTCACATTTGTCATTATTTTTCCCTCATCTACTTATTCCTTTCATGAAAATCAAGTGTAAAAGAAGAAGAAGAAGTAAAAAAAAATGTCCAACACATGAACTATTAATTCATCTCTTATTTTCTTTGTTGAAGTTCATGGAAAAAGAGAAATATTATAGATACAGAGAAATAATATACAAAAGGAAATACAAACGAGCAAACAAAGTATAATACATAGGGAGAGTCAATAGGTTGTTGTACATGCCTACATGCACGAATATACAAAGTCCAATTAATAATGTGAGAAAAAAAGAAAAATAGAAGTAAACGGAAAATGCGATGGTGGATTGATGCCAAAAAAAAAAATTGAATCAATGAAAAATAACGAGAGAAGAAAAGGAAAAAAGAAGAAGAGAAAGGGAGAGTTCTCGCCGTCTAGCATATCATTGCTGTAACCACCATTGTCAGTCGTTTGTTATCTTTTTCTCTTGAGAGACAAGGCAAACCATACCATCAACATTAAATCGCGAAGGCTAAGAGAGAGAGGAAGAGAGTGAAAGCGAACAAGCGAGCATTGAAAATGTTCTTTGTTTATATTATAAACAAGCACAAAACTGACGATGAAACGTGTACCAGAACTAAGCATTTATTATCATTAGCAGCATAATATAATAATAAATAAAATAAAAAAAAATGAATAGAAGACCTATTGTAAATAAGTTATTGTAGAGACTAAGATAAATGATCTACAATATTGATCAATTAAATATTACACATGATGAAAGATTATCTCAAGTATATTTATGAAACATCAATTCTCTTGAACTATGACAAGAACAATAATCGATATGTGTGTGTGTGTGCATCTAACTAATAATGAATACAATAATAACAATTTCCGTGTCTATAGTCTAATCGATAAAGAGAAAGGAAATATTTATCAATTCATTGAAAAATTTATGTAAATGAGAATTGAAATAAGAAAAAAAGAACCAATGAAACTTTGAACTTACAAATATTCTTTTGGCAAGAATTAACTAACTTTTTTTTTTTGTTTCAGTATTTTTATATCGTAGTTCAATGATAACTAAAACACTATCATTATCAATAATACGAAATTAAATAATGAAATAATTTAAAAAAAATCTGATAACAATTTTGTATAACAATAAAAAAAAAGAGTACGAATAAGTTTGAAGTAAATGATAAGAATAATAACACTAGAGAATCAAACATCATTGAATTTAACCAGCAGATGAACAGTAGCATTTACTGTTACAATACCCATCTTTAATTAATATTTATTGAAAACAATGGCATTCCTTTATCTAATGTTTTACTATGAATTTTAGAAGTATATCATAACTCAAATTTTTTCAGTTTTGCTACACTATAGAAAATATCAGTTAACTCTGTATTCATGATAGAACACTTGCTATAGGAATGGTAGAACAATTGTTATAGCATAGATCTAATTAAGTCTAAAATATTTTTACATATTACATCTATGAAGTTTTTTTTTTTTTTTCATTTTCTTTATTAATAAACTTTCATTTTTTTTTTCAATAATATCATTAAGTACATCATTCTTTTTCTTATGAGAAAATGTTGGGAGTAACAAATGATTTTTTTTTTTCGATATCAAGATCATGTCTATAAATTTTAATGATAAAGTTATTCATTAGACTCTTGAGATATATGTCATATAGGAAAAATCCTTGGTATATCTGACCTGTATGATAGAATACTAATGATCTTTCTTAGACAAAAAAAAAGCAAATAAGAACAGTTGTAAGACAGATGTGTCTTTTCAATAAAATGATCAATTATATGTTGTTCTTTTTTTTTTTATTATGCTTATATATTCAATATTTTGTTATTTATTTCCTTTTATTTTGGAATATTTTACAATAGAAATTTTGATAAATATGATCAAAAGACATACATTTAAAACAATTCAATTTCTCTGTAGAGTTTTTCAAGTATGTCATTAATTGTATTAATAGAAATAATCAATTGAGCGAACAAATACTATTGTATATTCGTCGATCATAATAATTATAAACAATTGATAAACAAAATCTAATACTTGTTTTATATTTAATCAATTGAGTTTGTTTGTATATATATATATAATGTGAGCCAACTTTGTATATTTGTCGTTGTTTCTATTTTGTCTTACACAAAAATAATAAAAACAATAGCGTCATTATATTGTCGTGTGCTCGTTCATTTCTCATTATTGTCTTGACTATTAAATTTGATAAATCGTTTCTGACCTACTGTTTGGTTACTATCGAATGATGAATAGATAGAGATAGTTATATATATATATAACTGATTATCATCAATAGAAATACATAGACAACATAGCTAATTGATTGTCTCGACTTGTTCTAACATGTATACATTAAACCCCCCGACACATTAGAAGACCCCCCACCCCTATAGTAGAGATGACCCTCTATTGAATCAACAACCCAAAGGATAGATTAGAGGACCTGCTCACCTGCTTCTAAGGGGATCGTCAGAGGAGATGGGTGGGTCTTCTCATCTATCCTTCACTTCGTTGACTCAAGGGAGGGTCATCTCTGCCACAGGGGTGGGGGGTCTTCTAATGTGTCGGGGGGTTTAGTTCCATAGGATTGTAATGTCTTTTGCTATGCAAATCTTATGACCTTATAGAACAAAATACTTGAAATAAGAGAAAGTTGTCATCAATAGAAGACACTATGATTAACCAGACTGTAATATCGATCAATGGCAAGCCAAAATAGAACAAATATGTGCATTGACAAAGATATATATTATGATATATGAGAGTAAGACAAAAAAAAGGAAAGGTCTCTCCTAAATGAGTAAAATATGTGCATTTTTATACATTTATTCATGTACCCGTGGTACATAACAAAAAAGAAACCCTCAGAAAACCAGAGACACATGTAATATGTTGTAATTTTGAGATAGAATTGATAGATGAGAATATTTCTTATCTAGAAAAAGATTCTTGATATGTAAATAGATTATACTAGAATACAATATTCTTTTCGCAAAGTTAATTCAACAGAATTATTCTATATATATATATATATATAAAATAAAAAGTCACAACAAAAAATTAATGAATCTATAAAGAATTTGTTTGTTTTTAAAGATCTATTTAAATCATCAAACTTATCATTATATCTCATATTCTAACTGAATATTAAAAAAATGATAAGAGAGTGGATACTCTAATTAGTACGTGGATACCATAAGAATAATTGTAAGCTATAATTTTATTTGATATGTTGAAGTAAATATTTCTACCTGTTAGTTGTTCTTGACAATATTAACGTTATTCCGATTAAAACTGTTGATTAATATTCATATATATATATATATGCATTGATCAACCTAATACTACATAAAGAAATCATCATAATTAATAGATAAGATAAAAAAATTTTTGCTTATTAAGAGATATTTAACGCTTGTCTTAATTTTAATGATAGTTTTTTTTATTGTGTTAAATTATGTTCTAATTATGCTAAATATTAAAATTATTTTAAATCTAAATCTCTTTTTCCAATATGTTTTGATCAAATAGTGCAGACAAAATCAATATTTTCTGCTTAGTCTATTGCTATAATCATTGTTAATATGATTACTTGTTCTGAATTTGTGAACCTCATTATGGCACAATAAACTATGAATATTAAAAAAAAAAAAAAAAAAACTTGTTCTGAATTAGTAATATATGTTAATCGATAATTTGTTAATGGGAATGATGATTCATTTGTATTGATAAAAATAGAATCGATATTTGTTTGTCCTTTGAATTTAGTATAGATTTGATTGATTTATTTTATCATAAGATTTTTGATGTTTAATAATGTTATCATCATTTATTTGAAATTTCTCTCCGCAATAGATGACCTTAGAACTTCTTTTATGTCCTACCGTAAACAGTATACCGAAGAGTCTTCTATTGTTTTTCATTTATTTTCATAATTTTTACTGAAAAGAATTTGTTAAAAAATATTTGCAATTCAACATCTGGAAAACTAGACATACAAAAATTTCCATTTTGAGAGAAATTAATAAATTAAGGTTAACTCTCTTCTCAAAAATCGATCTTGAATTAGGTACATTTAAATCACCTGAAAATTTCAAGATATGTTGCGACTGTAGTGGAGAGAGAGTCTATGATAAAATTTTCAACTCTACATCATGATATTCGACGGAGTTATTCAACAAACTTTGGTAATGCAAAATTCTTCGCGAGCTTTCATTCCATTTACCTAATTGTTTTTTTGTTTGAACAAGCGTGTTAGAATGCAGAGCATGAGAGAGCTCTTGTATTTTTAATTCCTTTTTTTTTTTAAGCGGAGAAAATTCAACGTCTTGGAAAGCTCTCGACTAAATGATGTTCTAATTATAAAAGTAATATTTTTTATAAAATAGTAACAAATTGTCATGCTCTTTCAAACAAAGAAATAAGCAATTAGTTACAATAATATTTCTTCGAGAATTCTAGAATTGACAAACAAAAAATTATAAATAGAGTAAAAACGAAAAACATTTCCTGTTTTTTCTAAAAATAGCGCCTTTTTCAAACAGATCATCAAAACTATTAACAAAGAAAGAAATCACATCATCTATGAAAGATCAGACATGGAACTATTTTTTCAGATATTTATCTTAATTTTTATTTTATTGACGAAAATAAAGTTTTTCTTTGATAGAGGAGGATCACAGTTTGCATCTAGATGGACATTTGGCTAAAAATGAAAATCAATCTTCAAATAAATTGAAAAATTAGTCTAAAAATCATGATGTCACCGAGAAAATTTATATATCTGACAGAATTAAACTATTCGATAGACAAAAATCAAGTATATTTTCCGAATCTCCAAGCCGAACTCTATACAATGATAAGAAACATTTTTTTTAATTTGTGAGAAATCAGCACATTAAACTGTGTCGAATGATATATAAAACAAAACCTATTTTGCAGAAAAAAAATGAGAACAATGGTCTGTCTCACGCGTTTTTCATCGATAAACTTTTTTCCCAAAAGCATTTTTTTTTAAATGCTTTTTCCTTGCCATATCCAATTATCTCTGAGCAAATAAATTCATTTCCGGACAAGAAAGTCACACGTTCATTTGCTATACGAAATATGCACACTGTAGAAGTGGGTTTTATAGAGGTCTTCTATTACATCTGGCGAATTGTTCTGCTAAGAGAAGTCTTCGAATATTGTGAGGAGATGGACGTTATTTGATTGATTATGAAATTGATTTTGACTTTTACGCAAAATATATCAAAAATTTTCAATGAATATCTATTGAAAAAAAAAGATGCATTTTTGAAGACTAAAATTAGACAATTTATACTATTCTTCAATCTCTATGAAATGTGAATAAATCTTTTTTGTTAGTATGTTTGAAATAATTAAAATATTTGTGTAAACTTATTTTAACTTTGAAATATTCCTAATGAAAAAATAAGAATATAAACTGTTCGATGATATTTTCTTATAATCAAATAAATCAAATGACATATGTTTATACAATAACAAAGAACAAAATAAAAAAAAACAAAAGAAACAGTTTAAAAAAGCAAAACAAAACTAAGAATACCATATATATATATTTAAGAAATAATTGCTTTTCCTAAAACAGTTTTAAGATTTTCAAGTAATAATGTTTGTTCTAATAATTCTTTTTGTACTTGAATTTTTTCATTTTCTAATAAACGTATATGCTCGATTTCTTTTTTAATATCCCAATTATGTTTTAATGTTTGAGATAAATCAATAAATTCTTGATTTTTTATATCAAAATCTGTTTTAGCTATAGAAAGATCTTGTGAATGTTCAATATTTAATTGATTTAAAATATTAATTAATTCAAGCATCATTGTTATAGTTGATTCCGTATTACGTATTAATGTTGTACGATCATTTAATTCTGTATGAACATCATCAGATTTTTCAATAAAATTATTTGTTTTAGAATTCATTATTGATCTTGTACGAACAAGTGATGCCATTGATTCAGATATAAGTTCAGATAATTGTTCATCGATTTGACGAGATTCTGAAAATAATGTTTGTAAAATTTGTGCCTAAAATTTAACATACACACAAACAAAAAAAAAGTAAAATTGAATAAAATAAATAAAATAAATTTACTCCATCGGTTTTAAATTTTGTTACTTGAATAACAGCTGAATCAAGACGATTTTTAATTTGAAGAAAATCTTCTTCCATATGTTCTCGTTCATGACGTAAATTTTCTAATTGTTTATTTCGTTCTATTAATAATTGTTCTTCATATTCAAGTTTTTGTTCACGTTGTTGTAAATATTCAGTTTCTTGTAAAAATGCAGCAGCAACTTTTAATTGCATTTGTGAAAGCATTGTTTGTAAACTTGAATATGTTGATGTAAATGAATCTCGTGTTATAATTGATGATTGATGAGCTATATCACGTTCAAGACGTAATTGTTCATTTAATGATAAATTATTTATTGATGTATGAATTCCTGTTATAGGTGTTAAATTAAGAGCATATGTACTAGGATTAATTTCACTATTTAATTCATTAGGGATAATTGATGATGTTTGTTCTTTTGATGTAAATATTGATGATTTTAATTCATCTAATGATGGTGTTGTTGGATAATTTCGATTTACTTTCATCATTTTATATGAATTATATGTTTTCAATAGAGAATAGAAGAAGAACGAATAGATGATTTGTAAGTTAGATATATAGATAGATAGATAGATGGATATATATCGATATTTAGTTGACATAACTATATCGAGGGTAGATCGATGAATCATAAGAGAAATGAGAAAAAAATAAATAAATCGAGAAGATTTATTTTGTTTTGAATTTATTTACAAAATTGTACGAAAAAAAAAGTTTAACAAAGTATTATCATATTCCTAATGTCTAATATTTCATAATTATTTATATTTGAAATTGAATCGATCAAGAATATAATTTTGATATGAATACATATAAGATGAAGATTTATTTCTTATTCAAAATGAATTTCAATATTTGATTTAATATTAAATTATTTTTGCTAATCAATTACAAATATAGAAAAGATTTTTTTTATATTGAAATTTAAAACATCTCAAAAGAATATGATGTATTAATATTTCATGATTCATAACATAAATATTTTATAAACATATAGAATCAGTAAATAATAACAAAAAAAATGTTCTAGTGGATATGATCTAATGAAGAGAATTGAAAATGTGTGATGTGTACTAAAAGAAAACATTCATGAAAAAAAAAAATGAAGTAAATAGTTTAAATTAAAGAACTCAAACTTTGGAAAATTAAAAATCTTGGTTAAATAATTGTATATATTTCAGCTTTCTAAGTCAAGAAAAAGTATAACAAATATCATTGATAATAAACCATCGGTTATTATTGAACATCCTTTATATTGTAACATTTTCATTCGACATACAGAACTGAAAATGTATGATTCACAAATTTTACTATTTGTATAACTTCCTCCCCTTTTTTTTGTTAATCATCATGTTCTCTATTCTTTTTTTCGTCGATTCATTCGATCGTTTTTGATAGGCATCATTTGTAGTTATCAAATTGATTGTCGAATAATATATTTGAAAGAAAAAACCAACCAGGTAAGAATATTGTAATATGAAAATTATGACGTCATTTATATTTCGTAAATAGAAAGAAAGAGATATGATACATAAATGAACAAATATTGTGTAATAAATTTCATTCTGTTTTAAAAAACAAAAACAAAAAAATAAACAATTTTAAATACATTTTCAATAGAAATTATATTCAATCGATGATTGTAAATATCGTGATTATGATTATAGAATAAATCATTATTTACAAAAAAAAGAAAATATATGTATTTTTTTTCTGCGATTAAAAATTTTAATAGAGATCAGATTGAGTTGCAATACTTCTTTCAAATGGATGTATATTCTTTTGAGAATATAAAGAAATTGTTTTTTTCCAATCATCATGATTCATTTTTAAATTTGTTGAAAGTAAATTTATTTTAATATGAAATTTTTTGAGATTCAATGCTTGATTCTGAATAATATTAGTTAATTCAACTAACTTGAAGTCTTTTTGAGAAATATTAAATCTATCAATAGTTAAATGAAGTTGTTCAAGACAAGAAATATGTATAAGCATTGATTCAAGATCAAATAATGGAACATTAGTACGTAATAAAATTTTTAAATGAATAAGACATAAATGTTTGATTAAAGGAAAAGAAATTGATTGATTTGATGAAGGTAAACAGACTAAAGCACTTTCAAAACTAATTAAATTTGGTAGATAATATAAAATATTTAAAAATGTATTTATATGACAATAATTTAGACGAAGTGAACATAATGTAAAACATGGTTGATAAAATTTCTTATCATCAAAATAAAAATCTAGATTAGGTAACCAACATGTTGTTAAATAATTTAATTGTTTTTCACTAAAAAGTATATCTCCCAATTGATTATTTGTTGAACAAACAACAATATCAAGTTGATTTAAATATTCTAAATAATGTGATTTAATATCTTCTATTTGTTTATCAGTTGCATGACTTAAATGAAGTGATAATAAATTTTTAAATGATGATATATCTATATTTTGATTGTAATAATCAATATATAAACCAATAACATATTCTGGTAATGCATCAATTAAGATTTTAGATTTTTCATAACTTAGATTACTTTTTAATTTAATTTTTAATCGTTTTGAATGAAGTATTGCTTCAATACGTTGATTAAGTCCAGAAAAATAATGAAATAAATCCAACCATGGAAAATAAGAAAATATTTTAAGCCAAAGTTCGTCGGGTAATTCTTCAATGAATGTCATTTTGTTAGAAATATAAATTCTTTTAAGAATGAAAGATGATCTATATATATATATAAATATAGAAACTACGTTTAACTTTATTACGGCAACATATTTCCCCTCCTCCTCCGCATTAGTCACATTATTAATGTAAAGGAAGAAGAGAAAAAAAAACATACTATTGTTTATTTAAAAAACGAATGGTCATGAATATTTTTGCAATAACTCAAGAACGAAAAGAGCTACAGGGTTGGAATTTTCACCAGTTGAAAGAGAAGACATCAGAATGTCTTTTTATCAAATATTATATTAGACAAAATCATTTCTGCAAAAAATGCATGAAAACAATCTGTCATTTCGATGAAATTTCGATATTAATATATGATTTAAGATATAATTCGAATAATTATCTCTACACATTCTAATGTTAAGCCAATAAAATTGTCTATTCAGTCTCTCAAAAAAAATATGAATTTTTCTTAATTTTTATCAAAATGTGATCTGAACAACAAATCATTTTTACACATTTCTTAGATATTTTATAAAAATGATTGATTTTAAAATGATTTTGTCTTACATAATATTTGACAAAAAGACATTCCGATATCTTCTCTTTCGACTAGTGAAAACCGCAGCTCTGTAGTTCTTTCCATTCTTGAGTTATTGTAAAAATATTCACGACTATTCTTCTTTTTTTTAAACAGATAATACTAACATATACTTTGTAAACATATGTGAAACAATAAATTAATTAAATATAAGAATGTTTTCTTTCTTCTTTATTAATTGTGTTTTTATGAAGCCATTGAACCAGGTATCAGACCAAGGACGAGTACAAGTACAGCACGTAAAAGTATTTTACTTATACTTCAAAAAAACAAGTACTCAATACTTGTATTCTGAGAAAAGCACTTGAAACCTATACAGAGTGAATCGTAATGATTGCAACATCTGTTAGTATTTTGCAAATGTCTCAGCCCAGCTAAATCGTTTAATTTTGTTTTTTTTTAAAAACATGCATCGTGGAATTCTCTACAAGAATAGTAATGAAGACTAAAAGTGAAGTACTATGTGATGGTGAGATGATTCATTATTCTGAGAGAAGTAAAAATGAAAATAATGCTAAAAAATAGTCTTCTTCTTATTTCAAACAAAATTTTTCATGACATTATCACTAAGGAAGAGAAGTTACAGTTAGATAGTAACGGAAATTTTTCGATTTTATTAAAACAAAAGCATTTTTTCGAAACGGACGATTCTTTATAAAGTTTGACGGAAAGTATTCGAGATCGAGTAGCCCGAGTTTACAATCGATTTATCGAAATTTTGAGTTTCATTTTTAGAATAAAAATAAAAATTTTTTAAGTCATATTAGTTTCATGACAGAAATATTTTTGTTAGAAATCGTGTAAAATAAAATTAAAAAAAAGCCAAAAATATTCGTTAAACTTTATATCGTAAGTTATTTCATTGTCGTTTATTGAAATGTACATGAAAAAATAAAAAAAGATAAGTTATTTGCCGTGCAATTACATACACCTTTTAAAACATAACTGTATTATTTTCAAGAAAAAATAGGCTCTATTACGAGAGATATGAATTACTTAAGAAATAATCATATAATTCTGTACTCAGTGTTTATATCTATTTTGAATTCTACTCCAGTTAACGGTGATGTCTTCTTAGATGTTCTCTTCCAATTTCAATGATTTTTTGCCTATAGATATTACATAGTGTTTTAATAAAAACTATAAAAGAATTTGCGTTCCTATTGAGATTTGACTAAGCTATCAAATTTTTAATATGTTTATTTTCAGAATCACAGACTTATACAAAATTCATATTTTCGCATTTTGATCTGAAACTTTGTGCATACAGAGAATTCAACTAGACTAGATATCATAAAAAAATTTTGAAAAAAGTCTCTTTCTCAGATATGAGACCTTTTTCATGGATAGTGCATTTTCATTATGAAGAATTGTCATTTCACTATAAAGATGATCATTGATTAAAAATATTATTAACAAATAAAATTTCAATCAAATCATAAACAGATAATATTTGACAACAATGTTTCTCTACCAATAATAGAATCAGAAATAAAAATATTTCATATTATTCTTTGTATATGATTTCTCTCGGAGTTTTAATCATGTAATAAAAGTTTCGAACTCTATTATAAATTTTCCGTACGATATTAAATTTCAATAATAATATTCTTATTAAATCTATAATAATTTCTAATTAATTACTTTTCGATTCATTTTAGGAATGTAAAAACATTTAACACAGACAATAAAATCTAGTTTATTTATCTTCACTATATTTTTAAAAATGTCCAAAACAAAAAAATTAATTAACTATATTTTTTCATTTATTTCTGGCATGAATACTATCTAGAATTTGTTTTAATAATTGTTCAAGTTGTTTTGAATTAAAATTAGCTTGATTAATACGTTTTATAAGATTTTCATAGGTTTTTTCTTCATATTGTTGATAAATTTCTTTTAAATTTAATTCTTCATAAATATTTTTAACACATTGAACTTTATTTTCATCATCATAACCATAATTATCACGAAGAATTTTTCGTTTTATATTATTATCTTTTAATAATTTCATAGCTTGAACAATAAGCCATGAACATTTACGTTCTTGAATATCAGTACCAATTTTTCCTGTTCGATTAATATCACCATAACAATCAAGATAATCATCTTGTACTTGAAAATAAATACCAATATCAATTGCAATTGATTTTAATTCAGAATGATCAACAAGAAATGATAATGGAGTTATTAATATACCACAAAAAATTGGTAAAACAATTGTATAATAAGCTGTTTTCCATGTAACTATTGTATAATAATGTTCTTCTGTATAAAGATCAACTGATGGTAAATAAGATGGAGTTTCTAAATCAAGGCCTAAGAACAAAAAACATTATTATTATTTAAAAAAAAACAAAAAAATTCTATTAACCTTGTCCAATAACAGTTCGTTGAAAAATTTCATTAAATAAATGAAATAATTTAATATTTGTTGGAAAATATTTCTTTAATAATATAAATGTACATGAATATAAATAAAATGAATCATTAACAGCTGATTCTTTTTCTTTAACTTTTAAATACCAACAAGTTTTACCACGTCTTGTTAATGAATGATCCATAAGATCATCAGCAACAAGAAATGCTCCTTGCATTAATTCAATACACCAACCAAGTATAGCTGCTTGTTTTAATAATAATTCATCAACTGATTCTGATGATATAATACGAACAGTATCAATAACAGTTGTACCACGAAGTTTTTTTCCATCACTAATATTATAATTAAGAACGGTTTTAAAATGTGAAAGAACTTTTTCAAGATAAATATTTTTTGATGTTTCTGATGAATAATTTGTAACAAGATCTTCTACTATTGTATCATAATATGAATTTAAAATTGATAAACTTGAAGTTGAATTCATAGTTAAATTTAATAAATCTGAAATAAATAATATTTAATTATTTTTATCAAATTTAAAAATTTACCTTCATGTCGATAATTTGAAATCGATTTTATATATTTTGATTTATCAAGATTTTTCTAGAGTTTTTTCAATTGAACATAATATTTTTTGTCTATGAAATGATAATAATGCATAGTTTTGTTTTTGAATAAAACAAATGACTTTAATTACAACTGATATTAAAATTAAGAAAAGATTTCTAAATTGATAATGTCAAGGGCAAAAATTAAAAAGAAAATTTATAACAAATTATATTCCATTGTATCTTCAATTTTTGGATAAATTATCTAAAGATGGTTTAGAGAAAATCGAAAAAATAAAATATTTACAAGCCTATTGTCATCGTCAAAGCAAGACAAAGAAAACCCGCACAATTTGCATAATAGAATGAATTTTTGATAGGCACAATTATAAAAAATTCCATGGTTTCACTTTCAAAAGTAAAAATTTTCAACGCACCGATGCACATTGATCGATATAATTTATTTACAAAATACGACACGTTCAAATACACATAGGACGAGAACGATACGAAAGAAAAAGGTAAAGTCAAAGAACAGAAAAAAGAAAAGTATGAGAACATTTATATATATTTCTGGGTTTGTGTTACTCATACGATCACGCCATGTATTTAACAGTGGTAAGTTTATAAAGAAGATCGTGTCATACGAAAGATAAAGTAATCTATTATCAAGAGAATAAATTAATAACTATATCATCGAACATAACCTTGATAATAACTATGTAATTCTTGTGGCTATTGAAGATATATAAATTTTGTCATTTTATTTATTAAGGAAAAATCTTACTATTTCTATCACAATTTGGTAAGAATGTGAGCTACTCAAGCAGATATTGATACGGCTCTGCTAGGCGACATCATCTTGGATTATCAAATGAGAGCTTTTCTTTTTTTAATGAAATAGATAGTTCAGATCTTGTGAGTATTTCAATAATGAATATCGTATTCATCTCATACTGACAATTATTTTTGAAATCCAATAAACTCTTGCATCATTTCAATCAACCATCATGAAACTTTTTGAGATATCACATTATTCAGTTAAAGATTTGTTCATATTTCTATCAACTTAATAAAAATTTACACTGTTTCATTTCTAGACTATGTAAAATTCTATAACAGAAAGAAACTCAATAGAATGATATTAAAGCATGCCTATTTCATATTTCACTAGTTCCTAAACAGCTATTCCTCATCAATGTTTATGCATACACATTTTTCGACTCACGAAATAAATTCATCTTTTTTTCCATGAATAGAAAATATGTAGAACAAATGAAATTAGAGGTTACAACTAAACAGCGAAAAGTGATAAACTAATGTATTTGATGATTTATATTGCTATTTTGCGCTCGTCCGGATTGGGTAGACACTTCTAATTATTTAAAGCGGTGCTGTGAGAATGAAGAATTTATGATTTATAGCTATATGAACGTATATCATTTCGCACAACTATTAAATATTTAGCAATTGTGAGAAAAAACATATTGTAAATATGAATAGCGAGAGAGAAGTTCTCATTTTAGAGGTGTTAGATTATGAAAATTTCAATGAAAATAATCGAATAGAAGATCTACAAAGATGTTTATATTCTAAAAATTTAAAATGATTGATTAATCTAAAAATATAAGATATATCCAATAAATTTCAATAAAATTACTTAAAATGAAGTTCAAGTCTACAATATAAATGATTTTATTATTAAAAAAAAAAACTTGGTATTATTATATTCAAAACTAAACTATACACACACATGTCTTTTCCCTAGTTTTCGGATCGGTTTACAGGATGTCACAAAAGTCATCATATTAACACTAAATTCACATAATCATGCATTTAATAAATGCAGACATTGTTTATCAGGTGAACGTGTCTAGTTTCAGATTCAGATTTTCTTTTTTTGGTATTATTTATTATAAATAAAGAAAAATTGTCATTCTAATATTGTGTTTATGAAATTAAATATAAAAATAATATTAATTCAATTAAAATAATAGTAGAAAAATGAAAACACATATTATTAAAGAATTTCAAATGGTTTTATCTACTATTTCGATATATCACGATAATAAGGAACTTTTTAATAAATCGACTAAAATCAGTGTATAATCTATAAAATTAATCTATATCTAACAACGTATATCAATGATTAAAAAAAAGATTATTCGAAACAAGGAACGAAGGTGTATACATTTTTATCTTTAAATCAATGACGATAGTTTCAAGCAAATTATGGATTTCAAAATGCACATAGAGTATTATTCTCATGAAACAAGATTTTAAGAATAGTATTGTATAAAAATATTTATTAGCTTTCATGATCAATAAATCCGACGGGGAACAACTGAGACTTCAGTTTTAAACTCATGAAATCTCAGAAGTCTCTTAAAATCTTCTGAACTCTATTGACGTCTCTTGAAGTGCACTGTTTCTCCCTCGAAGAAAACTGAAATTTCGAACTCATAAAATGTCTTGAACTTTCTGCAATTGAAAAAGCTTTCATAATCTAAAGTATACCTAATATAAAAAAACTTCTCTCGACAAAAGTAATAATTTCTAGAGAGAACATCTGCTATGCTTATTTCGATAGCTGAGACATGCTTTTCTGCATAGTTATTATCTTGATCTTCTACTTATATTTCTCTCATACTTATCTATGTATAATTTATCTCTAATTTTTATTCCATGTATTTTTCTATTACATAATCTCCTATAATTATTTATAAAGTTTAAAAAATACTTTCGAAGATTGTTATGAACTTTCGAAAGATCTTCGATGCTTTCACAATTTTATTTCTCATATTTTTTGCTCAAAGTCTTTTCTACTTGTAATGGAAGTGTTTGTACTGTAAGCTAATGAGGTTAGACATATTCGATTCAAATTAAAACTCGTCAATAAACTAATACGTTTAAAATATAGACTGCTGTTGATGCACCTGAATTGAAATATTCGAATTTTAAGATATTTACAATGTATGTAATAAAGATCTGTAAACCGACAAATTATATTGCCTTGTCTCATCACGAACGAGGCAAGATTTCTGACAGCGAGGGGAATACGAAACGGTGTGAGATTAGACGATTCATTTATCCTGTATTATCAAAACTTGTTCAACCATTTTATTCGATTCCAGTAACTATAGTTAATGTCGAACAGCAATTTAGTGTTAGTGGTTTGATGATCGAGTCGAGACGTATTGGATTAAATCCACAACAAGTAAACAACGAATTGTTTATGCGTCAGAAAAAAAAGATAAATATTCATTTCGATCTTATTATATATTTTTGTATTTTGAACCTATTTTTATGTATTACATGTATTTTATTTGATTTTATGAAATAAAAGAAACAGTAATTGTTATATATGGTTGAAAAAAGACATCAAACAACATCCGTTATTATGCTGGTCCTTAACAAGGCGGTGGTGGAACAGTTTTTCAGCTTCTTTGCAGATCTCTGGTATGTAACGTACTCACAAATAAAGAAAATCAGAATTTTCAGTCTATTTCTCTTTGTACTTGAAAATAATGGTACATTGGACTTTTTCGTAAGATTTTTTTTGTAATTTGAAACCTACCTTTTTTTCATACAACTTGACAAACTCTATCCAAATATGACGAAAAAAAGTTTGCTGGAGTTTTGATTTGTGGAGTACGTTACGTATACTGTAAATATTTTTAACTTCAAATATCTCGGGGTCGAGGTATGACAACAGTAGCTTATATTTTAAATGTGTTAGTTTGATAATGAGAACTTTAATTTGATCCGAATATCTCTAATCATATTAATTTACAAAGTATATACGTACAGTGTTTGTAAATTTAATATTTGTCAATATCAAAAAAGAACTGTTCTTCTGTTTTTTTGTTCATTGGCTTTTGAGTAGGTTGACAAGAAAGTTTAGAAAAATCTTAGTTGAAAACTTACAGTGGAAATATTTCTTCACAAAGCGTTTATACTCTCTACAGATATGATTCACTTGTCAGTTTACTTTGTTGATATGACTTTCGAGGCATCCTGTAGAGTAGAGTCAGTAATGATACTTAACTCAACTATTCCAAAAACAAGTTAAATAAAACCAAAACATATAATCATGAGTAATGATAAAATTAGTTCGATGAAAAATATCTTGATTAAATTGTGATAAAATTAATTTAGCATTTTGTGTATTAGCTGTATAACGTATACAAATATTTATTTTAATTTTATTTAATAATGGAAATGAATTTTCACCTAAAATTATATATTTCCATTGTTGTTCATTTAAAAATCCACGATCCCATACAGATCCAAACATTTCAAATGATTTTAATATTGGCATATGTTGTAATAAAAATAAAATTTCTTGTAATGTTATATCATTATGAAGACCAATAGTTAATTTTTTTAAATTTGAACAATAATATTCACGATATGTATGACTATCAAATATTCTTCCATTTGAATTAAGCCAAACATTTAATGAACAAAGTTTAGGTACATGTTCTAAAAGATTAAATAACATATCAAGTGTTATCATACTTAAATTCATATGTTGAATTGTGTGTGATATTGGTAATTGATTATTAAGAATATAAAGAGTTGGTGATAATTCTATTTGACATTTAAATAGATTTGATAAAGAAAGAATTTGATGTATTAAATCATTTGTTGGTTGACCAAAATAATCATTATTTGATGATTCTATATTTAAATAAGTAAGTCGAGGTAAATTTGAATTTGTAATTAATAATAAAACATTATTTGGAGTCCAATCTATTAATGAAAATTTACTTATTCGAAAAAGAAATTTCTCTAATGGTAATGTTGTATTTGATATTAAACGAGCATATAAAGGTGTATAATTATTATATAATAAACATTCAAATCGATAATTAAGTGATGAAAATGCTCGATAAAGTTCAGTTAATTCAAGAAAAGAAAATATTTCAAGAATTGTTTCATTTGGTAAATATTCGAACATCTAAAATAATCAAATTAAATATTTTATTTAAAGAAAAATCGATTAAAATCAGATGTTTTCTTTCAGTTAGAATATTCATCAAATTTTTTTTTTATAATTATAGTTGTTGATTCCATCATCTCGTTAAGTGAATGATATGGTTAAATCAATTAAATACTTTTAAACAATGACTGTTTTTTCTTTGTTTCAAAGAAACTTATAACTAATTCATGGCAAAATTCGATAGAGAAACAACTGATTTTATTAAAAACATAAGTATACTTTATAAAAAGAATTGGAATTTCTCAAGTTCAACTTAATCGAAACTGGTTTGTCTTTTTTTGTTGATGATTCTTATATGAAATATCATTATTGATTTGAATAAAGAAATTTAATCTATTTTCAAGTAAAAAAAAACAAAGATATGTAGAGTAAATTATAATATAAGTTTCAGTTTTTAGAAAAAATCAAAATAATGTTTATCAATGATATCATATTGATTTATAGAAAGCAAAATTTTAGAATCAATTTATTGAAAAAGTGAATGACTAAAAATATTTTAAATTTCCAAGCATAGAACAAGGAAATTGATGAATCGATACTTCTAAGACTCAGCTATATATGTAAATTAATGAGGACGAATTCTTTAAAGTGTGCTCTGTACAAATCAATGAGAATATCATTAATAAACTTTATTTTGATGTTCTCTAAAAACTGGAACTTATTTTATAGTTTACTCTACATGTATTTTTCGTACTTGGCAACAGATTATATTTCCTTACTCAAGTCCATAGTAATATTTCAAACAAGTATTTGTTTGTTTTCTTCGTATGAAAAATAACACTTTCAATAGACGTCTATCATCAACAAGAAAAAGATCAATCTGTATAAACACATCAACCTACAATCATTCACACACTTCTTAGACTAGAGTTTTTTGGAGGCTTGAAGACCTATGGTAATTGTGTTATGTTTGGAAAAGATGAGTTTATTTTGTCTCAAAAATATCGAACTGATCTTTCAAATATGTTACTCTCGTATTTAAACGGAAGAAAATTCTTGTTTTTGAATTCGTTGTAAAATATTCCGATAAAATAACTTTCATCTAGAACTCATATGGGACATACAAAATAAAATGAAACAAATCTTAAGAAAGCTTTATTCTTTTTTTTTTGTTTTTGGAAAATTTACATAATTAACTAATTTTTTTTTTTAATCGTTTAAAACAAATTTAATTTAAAAACAATGAATTTACTTTATCAATTTTAATAAAGAATCAATTTAATAAATACACAAAATTATTGTGTTAAAAAGACAGAGATTCTAGTTTGTATACTAAAAGACCAAAAAACAATGTTGATAACTGTCACTGCTGTTTTTTTTTCTCTACACAGAGACAGACACACACACACACACATGAAACATATACATAGTAAATGAGAAAAGGAATCGATTTTTAAACAGAAACATATTAAAAATACCGGTTAAAACAAAAAAAACCAAATTGAAAATAATTTATTTTCAATGTCTTCCACCGCGACCTCCATTTCCATATCCAAGAAAACGTGATGGTCTATTTGCATTTGATGTTTGAATATCATTTAATTCTCGAATCAAAACAGTTACACCACTTTGATCAGTTACTTCAGTTATTGTTGTTGTTGTTGTTGTTGAAATTTTAGTTGGTTGCCATAAAAATTCTCGTATAGATTCATCTAATTTTGGTGTTTCACTAATAATTATTTTCTCTTGTTCTTTTTCTTCTTCATCATTATCTTCTTCTTCTTTATCATGATCAGATTCTTTTGATAAATCTTTTTCATTTGATTCAATTTTTTCCGCTCGACTTGATCGAAGTTTATAAACTTCAACTCGATCATTATCAAATTTTTTCTTTGATAAAGTATCATCATCATAATTTTCATCATTTATTGTTGGAGAAACAATAGCTGATGTTGATGTATCTGATGATGTTGAAGTACGTAGACGACGTGTTCGTAGGGAATTATTTGAACGAGTTTTATTTGTTGTTTTATGTTTATTTACACTATTACGAACTAAAGATTTACTTTTCTGACGTTTTCGATTTCTAGAAAAAAAAAGATATAATAAGAGAAAAAAAAAACATATTGATCTTGTTTATCTACCTGTTATTAAAATCTGCAATAAGTAATTTATCTAAAATATGTTTTTCAGGCTCCCAAGTATTCCATCTAAAATTATAAATCATTAATTAAGTAAACAAAAAAAAAACAATAAAATAATTAAATAACTTACTTAGTAGCCCATCCTTTCCATTTAATTAAATATTCAATTTTTCCCTAGAAGAAATAAATTATTATTATAAAAAATTTGTTGTTGATATTTTAGATGTTAGATCTTAATTTTAATATTATCACAAGAGAATAACTTCAAATCAAATGAAATTACGAAGACAAAAAAGTATAAAAACTAGATATTTATAGATACTGGAGTTTATTCTTTTGGGTCAATTTAAAATTATCTTTAAATATTTAGAATTTGTTGCACTTCTCGAATATATATTCATGTATCAACAGTCTTCAATTGAGTGGCTGAAAGACAGGGGTATCGTTCTTTCTCAATTATATTAGTACTTAAAAATATTATTCCAAACCTTTTTCTTTTACAAAAGATAATCCATCAATGATTCGAGGATCGAAATTAAGATGAAAATTATTAAGAGTATTTCTAATAAGTATTCAAGAGAGTTCTAATGTTGAAAAACTTCCGTTTTTCTTCAGAAGAATTTCAACGTTTTATTATTTCTTTTACTCAACAATTTCCAAAGCTTATCAATCTTAGCACAAATCTTCTGATCTATCGACTCCTTCCCATAATGCTAACAGGTTCGGAACATTCTTGTAAGTATTATCATTTTTTCAATTCTATTTTCTCAAGTTAAATTACTAAATCATCATTCATTCTTACTTTTCGTATTCGTTTAAGCAAAATTTTTTCAGCTGTATATACAGGTGCTTCTTTATCGTCAGGCATCTAGAAAAACAAAAATCAAATAAATAATTGATTTTTCTATTCTATCTGACTAAATAAATAAAATAAATGACAATAATCTCATTATGACAAAATAAACATCTAATAAATAAAACATTTTTCAAAAAAAAGAAAAAAAAATCATAATAATCATTATTATTTTTGTAATTTTTTGTTATAATTTTTCAATTTTTTTGAATTAATATCATCATCATTTAATTGTAAATCACATTGTTTAATAATAGAACGTCTTTCATGCCATTCATCTTTGCCAGCTATACGAATGGCTATACAACGAGCTATATTACTTTCAGATTCTAATCGACAAATAACACTATATTTCAAAAACAAAAACAAAACTAATCATAATATATTTAAATATAAATAATTAAATATTCTACCGAAGTTGAACATCTCGATCAATATTAGAAAATGATTGATCCATTTCAGCAAATATACATTCAATACGATCTTTTTCATCAATTAATGAAAATTGACGTGTATTTGTTGATGATAAAAATGTTACTTGAGAATCAAGTTTACCTTTCAAAAAAAAACATTAATATAATATTTTAATTTAAATAATTTAAATTTACCAAAAACTTCAAATAAAATTGGATATGGTAGATGTTTATTTGTCCAATGTTTCATTCCTTGAATAGTTGACGTTATTATACGTAAAGATCCATCTTCTGGTAATATTTTTGGTTTCTATTTTTATCAAAAACAAAAAAAAAAACATTAAGAAATTTTTATTTTAAAAACAAGAAAAGAAAACCAAACTGATGTAACTGAATGTTCTTGTTTAACACGTTTTATTGATGATGATAATGATGATTGTGTTTGCTGCTGTTGTTGTTGCTTTCGTACAGAAGCATAATTACTTGTAGGAACATCGTATTCAAATGAGTCATTTTCATACTCATCTATTTTACGTTTTGATTTATTATTAATATTAGATCGTTGTGGAAGATTTGTTATATTTGATAATGGACGAGAATTTGTATTGAGTAATGGAATATGATTTGATGATTGTCGTTTAAAAATTGTTGAAGATGATAAACGTGATTTATTATTAGTCATCGATAATCGACGATTATTTATTAAAGTACTTTGGTCATACATTGTTTATTAAAGAGTGATTATTAATTCGTATGAAATAAAATTAACAAATAAGATTTGTAATTCGGAAGATTTGACACTGCCAATCATCGAGATCACTGAAACAGATGTCATCAGAAGAAGCTATAGTGAATCATAATTAATTCAATTATTTTAATTTTATACTTCAAATATGATATCAGAAATATTTATTAAAGCTATTTTTTTCCATGAAACTTTAAGAAGATCCATTTTCTTTGGATTATATATGCACTAAAGTATAGATGTCGCATTCATCCATTCTCGTTGACCTATAATTAATTATTTAAAATAAAAACATAGGACGATAGAAACAGTCTCTCCCATATAAAGTATTCAGAGGTGGATTCAGGAAATTTTGAAAACGTCGACGAATGAGAACAAATTATTGACGGTTTTCGTGATAATTTTTTCTAACATTTTCTATTAAATATATACTGGGATCTATGAAAATAAAAACAACTAAGAAACAAATCATACAAGAAATTCTAATTTTCTTTTTTTATTGTTTTTGATAAGTTGTCGATGACTTGTTCGATATCAATATGAATGATGGAGCATACATACATCATAACTAGTCCATTCAAATGATTTCCACCCGTGGTACTTAAAAGATGTGATTTGGCTCTATCTCCTGGCTTTTGTACGACACATTATGTATTCGCGATTCTAAAAATAAATGTTTGCCCGCACGAACTTCTAAATCGCGCTTCTGAAACAATGGCGAACATAGTAAAAAACATTTTTTGAAATCAAATGAGAGGTTGTGTTGGCTCACTGTTGAGAAAAATGGTTCGAAAGGAAGGAGCGATCGGCTCTAGTGGCCGCGCTCTAAATCTCTCACTGTTCTGGAAAAGTAAATCTGGATGAAATATAAAAATTTAGTCGTTTTTGTTTTCTCAAGTTTGGTAATAATAAAGATTATCTCATCAATTTTGTATATTGAAATGATTTCAATGTAATCTATAGTATCGATTCTAATCCCGTTAAGTTTTCTTCTCTTTGTCTTACATATCTCTATAATGGTGTTACATACTAAACATTGAAAATAATATTAATCGAGAAATCGTTTTCGATTATTTATTTATACTAAGTCTAATTTAATTAACGTTCCTAGAAAATGTTTATTTTGATGATGAACTAGCTGATTTTGGTCTTTGATGTTTATTTTCATTCGATGAATGATCTGATGTTGATAAATAAAATAAAAGAGCATTGCATAATGAATGAATTAAACCAGTTTGACGTCGAGTGATCATGGATTTCGTTGATGAACGTAATCGACAATCTAAATAAATTCTTAATATTATAACGAATAAATAAAAAAATTGTTTCGTTTTTTGTTGTTGTCAATCATCTTTATTTATTTGTGGTCTATCGGATTTTTTAATTAATTGAAAATAATCTTTAAATTCCGATGATGAAAGAAATGTTTGATAATAAGATAATGATTTAATTTTATTTAATATCGATGTCTAAAATAATAATGAAATTAAATGATAAAAAAGAAAAAAAAGTCACCTTGATATTTACTCGATTTGTATGATTTGTTTTTGGTAAACCATTTTCAAAAAGATATTTTAATAATAACGTTTCCTAGATTTATCACATCGGTATAATAAAAAACGTTCAACTAAAAAATCGAACTGGATGAAAAAAATGATTTTTGTTTTTTTGAATATGTTTATCAAACCTCGTTCTAATCCTCGAAGAAGATAACGTCTTGCTAGAATAACAAATCTATTTAAAAAATGTTCATTTATTGTATCTAGTCGACTGAATAGATCTTCCCTAGAAAAATACACACGTACGAAAAACGGATAAATTTTCATTTGATTTTTTATTTTTTATTTTATAAAAAAAGCATCGTAAAATTGATTGAATTAGATCATTAGATTTCGTCCTGTTCGTATTATCGGTAAATGTTTCAATAAATGTTTTCCATTTGAATGTTCTATTCGATAGACGATTGTCACTGCTGTTAGAACATCATCATCAGATGATGCTTGAGGTGTGACAACAGTCATTTTCTTTTTGTTGAATAATATAAAATATTGAAAATTTTCTTCAAGAATTTTCTGAAAAAAAAATGATTTATATTTAATTCTAAGAGTCGTTTAACGATTTGTTGACTTGATTAAGTGAAAAAATACAGGTAGATTATAAACGAGAAGAAAATAAAACTAAGTTGGTCCGATTGTCAAGTAAATAAATAGAAAACAAATAATTCCAATGAATCATACATAATCAATGAAAATGATCTACGATGTTTCAAAAACAAACAAAAAAAAAAAGAGATCGTTCTATTCTGATTATAGTAGAGAATTTTTATTATTGAAAATCGATGGAAACTATAATGTGAATTATTAAATGACAACGAAATATGTCTTTCATTTTCACCTAGGATTTTATCATATATAACGTGAATGTGAAAGACGATGCAGCTGTAATTGATAATCACTAGGAGATTGATCTATTCTATCTATTTTATGAGATATTTATTCATTATCCTTCCAGTTAATCCTCGAAAAATGCAATAAGGAAATAGTTCATATCAATAACGTCTGGCCAAATGAACAAAGGATGAGTAGAAAGACTAATCGCTGTTCTAATAATGACGGCACGTCTCGTCTAGTCTTTTCCTGAAAAAGTCGTAGTACATGACTAGTTCAAAACGATTTCTTATCCATAGTCTACGTCCTGACTACTTGATTGACGGGCATTATTTTGTTTGTTATGTTTAACCTTTTGTGAGAAAAAGACTAGACATCTTGTACCGTCCGTCGAAAAAGATTTCTAAATAAAAAAAAGTGAGATCATCCACAAGGTTGCATACGATCAGTTGTACTCATATGTGTTGGTCTGGTCTAGACTAGTCTAAAAAATTGAAATATCTAAGGATGATAGGTAGATTCGAAGATGCATAGAATATGTCACTTACCTATTATTTAGCCGATTGAACTATACAAACAAGTGATCAACTTCTACATGTCAATAAACATTCTAAGATTCTATTCAATAGAATTTTCGAGTTTTTCCAAGTGTTTTGTATGAATAAAAAAATGTCTATAATATTATAGAAAATAAGGTAGATAAAGGCGAACTAGTTTTATTTTTTGAAAAAAATTCCTCTGGTAGCTGGTATTTAAGAGAAACTATTTTATATTGAAAAGAAATACAGTACACAAATAAATTTCAAAAAAATTAATTTTTTTCACATCATGGTTCAACTCTATTTTAATTTAAATCCATTTTTAGTTTAAATAACCAGAATTGATACTTTAAATAAACTAGACTAATAATAAAAACATACTAAAATTATTTCTAATTTACGTTAGAGTTCAATAAATCTTACAAAAATAGAAATAGATAATTCTCGTTAACCAGCAAACAGTGTACTTTCTATATTCATATGCTTCTTTGTGTTTTAATATAACGTTGCAAAATTGTACAAAGAATATCCTCAATATATAAGAATATGATGCGTTACATAGGCTGCCAATCGTTAATATCATCCTTTATTTTCAAAGGCTTTTCTTGTTCTCATTTTAGTTAGAGAAAAGAGTAACGGCAATAACAATCGATATGTATATTAAAATAAATAAAATAATTCTTACTAATTTTCATATTTGTTATGTCTTATACCATATTTAACTGTCAATTATGAAGAGAAAAACGTGTTTTCAGATGATATTCTATCATTTTGAATATTAGACTTAAACAGGTTTGAGTCTCAAGATTGTGCACAATTTTAAAGCGACTATTTTAATTTATCGGGTTAATACTAGTTGATTCTTAGTTAAAAATAATAATGAAATTATTATTATTCTACTGTCTAATCTTCTATATTCTAAATAGATCTGATTATCCATCATTTGAAAACATAATAAAGATGCTCAAAAATTCCTTCGGTTGCAATCTACTTCTATTTCTGCCATTGAAAACCAGTCTAAACGAGTTGCTCAGGCACTTTAATACAAACGAGACGGCCTGTTTAAAGAACGTCGACTAGTCTGAAGTTGGGTTGACAGGACTTTCTCAGAACACAGAGCAGTTCTGATCAACACAGTTAATGATTGAGACCAGTCCCGATTACTATTGAAGACGTTTCGAATTATTCAAATCGCTTGTCTTCAACTGATTTCTAACCGTCTAGCAGATGGACGAGCGTTGCTTTGTCATATAGACTGTCTAAACTGACATCAGTCTATAATTATGTAATGGTTTGCCATCGAGATACCCGTCATATATCAAATACTATCGGGTGGAATATTCGAATCTACTTTTTGTTTCCTTTTTTCATTATTTTTCTGTACTAGTGACTAGTCTAGACGGGATTAACAGAAAAAACGGACTAGACATGACTAGATTTACGGATCTTCCGGATTAGTCCAGATGTAGTTGAAGGAACTTTCTTCTACAGAGAATCAGTTCTGATGGGTAGGCAAGACCTTTTAGACTACACCTGACGGGTAGTGTTGTTATGATCTGTGATGCGGGGGATGTTGTTAAGGCATATGTCACGGTCTCTGATGAAGAAGAGACATCAATAGGGATATTTGTCATTTCTCTGATAACTTGTTTCTAAAGTTTTAATCGATTTCGTCTATATGATAGATACCAACTGAACATGAACTGGTTCGTTAGTGACTGATCAGATTCCAGTACTAGTTTCAGATGAAATGAGTGAAAAATGTTGTTCTATCTTGGGAATGATCTTTCAGTAACAGAACAAAATTTTTATTGTCGGATATTTTGAATAACTTTCGATGGTTCCTATCTATTGAAGTCGGATTTTTGTCATTAGATAGAGCAATGCGGAGGGCATCTATTTATGTTATATTTATTACATTTCAGGAAGTTTTTCAAGGGAATTTGCTAGTGAACATTTATTCTGTTGCACATTTCTACAAGTTTTCCTAGGAACCTATGTTCAAATTATATGAAAATGTAGCTTGAAGAGTACTCTTTTCTCCATATAATTGTTCGATTCTTTCATCCGCACCTTAAATTCATACGTTCAAGAGAAGTTTTCTGAAATCTGGGAATGTTTATGAACAAAATGGCTTACTCTGGCCTGTATTTTGTTATAAATTGACCATAAGTTGCTAGAAACACTTGTAGAAATGTGCAATAGAAAAAATGTTCACTTAGAAATCTTGTTGAAAACTTTCTAGAAGTTAGTAAGTGTTACAAAGATAGATGCCTCTCGCATTGCTCCATCTAATGGCAAAAATCTGACATTGATAACTAGGAAGCATCGAAAGTTATTCAAAAAATGGTGGTTGGTTTTTTAAAAAAAACGTCCAACAACAATATACGTGAAAGTACCTTTCTCAAAAATAGAAAACATTTTATTTGGAAAAGTCAGTTCCTATCAAAAGAACTATGTGCACTGTTTTTGTGATCGGAATGAATCTTTTCGAATAGATCAATTCAGATCAAAGACCATTTTCAACAAATCTCAACTTGAACTGAACTTGTCAATTATAACTTAGTTGAGAAAAATAAATTCTTATTCTTCTGAACTTTCCAATTCCTTTCTCGACTTTGAACACAAAAATCTACTTTATTATGCAATGATCGAGTCTATATATGTAACAAATTAATCTGTAAACATTCTCATTTTGTCTATATCGTTGAGACCTATAAATTGAAAGAGATCATGAATATAGTATTAGAAAAGTTTTCTATAGAGTATAGAGAGCTATAGTTAGGAATAGATATTATAACAAGATATATCACTCATTAAGAGTATATTAAAATGAGATGCTCTATTATATCAGGTCATATGAAAAGAATTACCAAATAACGTTTTCAAATCGTTTGTAACGAATTCTTACTGCACACATCGTTTAGGAGTAATCTTTAATGAAAATTATTTATTAATTAAGTTAATCAAAGTTCTCCAATGATGATCATTTGAAAAAAGCATTCGTTTTCTAAACAATATCCTACATAAGATAGATTGACATTTTTTCTTAAAACTAACAAAGTAACTTCAATTAAAATAACATCTCTACAAGTCTAGAAAAATTCAGTAAAATAGCTGATTAGATCATTATTGAATCATTTTTTTCCTAGATAAGATTATATTGAATATTTTGAACGTACACTAAGATTTTTAACAAACTCTACTGAATGATTAATTTATTTGTTTCCTAATAATCGCTGCACATCTATTCGGAAGAACGTAAAAAAGAAGCAGTGACATATTTCTTTTGCAATAATGTGAACGACAGAACACATACCCGTCATCATTTTCCAATTGCAATCATTTCTCATGCTCTACATATCTATCTCTTATCGTTTATTTTCTAGAACTAGTTACTCTTAACTATAAAGCTAGAAACCGTTATACTTTATGCAAAAGCAATATAAGTTATTCTCTTACTCTCAACATATGACCATGATTATATGTCATCTATCTATCCATATATATTTGTCGTTAGGGAAGTAAGTTAAGTTCTTAATGATATATTTCTAGATTAAATGATGAATATATAACTTATTGTTATTAGTGGTATTTACTTCATTTCTTCAAGTGGTAACGTCTATATAAAATGAAAGATGTTTTTTATATATTTTAATTTTTATTAATCTTTAAGATGAAATAATTCTTGCAAAGAAAGAACAAAAACTTACTCTACGTGGTCGAGTTATTTTTCCTAGTGGTTCACATATACCAATTGAACCTGATGAAATATAAACAGTTGAATTACAATATACAACACTTGCTGATGCTTCAGTAAGAGTTATTGCACGATATATAGGTAAAAGATATTCGATTTCCAATAAAATATTGACCAAAACAAATTATTGATGGAAATTTTTATTGATAACATGTCAATATAATAAATAAAACTAATGAATTATTATATATAAATGATGTTCATATTAGAGTAAATCCAATTGATCTTGATCGAACAAAATTTATTGATCTACCTCTTATATTTGTTAAATGTTACCGAAAAAAAACAATTTATTTTTACTAAATTTTTCTTGATAATTTTAGATAGAATATCGATTGTTAAAAAAACTCAATGCCCTGAATTAGTTGGTACAAATGGTCAAGATCCAGTTTAAATTATTAAACAAGAACGTTGGATATCCTAGGTCAGGATTCGACTATTTCCTCTCGCGATTCGCTCAGAGATCGGTTTCAACAAAACCAACACTGGTTCCAAATTGATCTCGATGAGTTCTATCGAATGGACACTTTTTGAGCTCAAATTGATGCACCTATCGCTTAGAAATCGGCGATTGATGACGATGAAACAGCCAATCAAAATTCTTTCCTTTGCTGTGCATTTTTTTCTTCCTCATATGTGTGACTATCACTGCAATAGGATACTACTATTACATTGAACACTAGCGCCCGCTCTCTTCAAATCATGACAAAATGATAAAAAAAATTTCTGAGTCACACGTAACTCAGCAACATTCTCATTAGGCCTTTACCAATATCGAGCGAACACCGTATGCAATTGAAAGAACTCGCTGAGTTCTACTAGGAATCAGTATAGGTTTTGTTCAAATCAGCCCCTGGATGAATCGTGATAGGTTTTCAGGAAAAAACTCTCATTCTACGCCTTGTTGGCAGATTTCCAAGCGATAAGTGGATCTATTTGAGCTCTAAAGGTGTCCATTCGATAGAGCTCGTCGAGATCTACTTGGAACAAGTGTTGGTTTTGTTGGAATCGATCTCTGAGCGAATCGTGAGCTAGGATATTCGAGGTGATCGTCGATAGTCTAATGGACTTTCTCTTAAAAGTAAATTTTTCAAGACGAAATATATTTAATCATATTTAAAAATATTTCGATGATCAATGATGAAAATATCAGGTAAAGGAGATGTTTATGATAATATTGTCAAATCTAATGATGTTGATCATGAAAAATGTAAACGATTATAAGAAGCAATAGAAAAAGGTAAAATAGAAAGATTTTCACAATATGAATTTCAGTCTCGAGTTTATACTGACGACTCAATCCGAAATAAAAAAAGAGTATCGAATTAACTTATTTGATTATTGTCAATAGGTCGTAGAGTATTTCTTTATTTCAAAAGTCTATTAAATGAAGCTCGTCTATTGGAATAATCCAATGCAATATTTAGTGTAACTTGTTGATGAGTTGTTCATCTAGGATCATCTTCAAATGATAAACATGGATCTGAAGGCGAAGAAGAAATGAATATTATTAAAAAAAGATCAATCAAATCTGAACTAAATGAAGAATTAAGTTATATTTAAGAATTTATTATGGAAAATATAATTGATTATCTTAAATTTCCTAGTTAATTTAATATAGAATTTTTTTCAAGTAAAATTTTCCAAATCTTAACAATAGAAAATACATTTGATTATTTTCTTTTTTTTTAAAGATAATAAGACCATCAATTAATAAATATCTCAATCGTTATACTTTTATTGATGCATGATGAAACTCATCTGGGTAATCTTCATTTACGTGCTACATTAGCTTAAGCATTTGAAACTATTCTATCAGACAAAACAACATGGAAATATTTCTACATTAAATAGGTAAATTCAAATGATTTCTTCATTCATTTCAAAGTCTTTATTATTCAAGTTGATTTGGTAAAACCATTTTCAAAGAAGATTCATTAATAGAATATTTACCAGGTGTACTTGTTCATATATCTCTATTTATTGAATTAACTGGATAATCTGTAGGATTCTGACTAAGATTTAATTATCATCATTCAATCTATCAAATAATTGAATATCTTTGCAAATTTGATAAACATCGAACACAAGTTAAAGTGCGTGATCAATTTTCTTAAATGAAACAAAAATATATAAATTTATTTATTTGAGAAACTTGCTTCATATGCTGAACGACATATTGACGATGTTGAACCTCTACTTTTTTTATGTTTTATTAATTTACTTATGAATGATGGAAATTATTTATTAGATGAAGCATTATCAGGAAATAAAAAAAAAAACAAGAAATTCTTTTGTTACTATTCATTTATTTAACATATAACCAGGAGCGTGGGGCGTAATGCCTCTCGGCGTCGGAGAAATTTTTGTTTTTCTGCTCGCAAAAATTGAAAAAATTGAAAAAATTTTTTTTCGTGCTAAATTTAAATAAAAATTCATGCGGCGCCGCCGATCCGCCTATCCCCCTCTCGACAACTCGGTACGCCCCTGCATATGGCAACATTAAAAGCAAAATAAGAAACAAATTTCGACAAACTGTCCGAATAGCTCGTTATACAAATATCATGGACGTTAAAACGGTATAGAAAGAAAAGGAAACATTCGTCAAAATAACGATTTTTATTTGATAACTTATTATTGTCGATATGATAACAAATGGTATTCAATAGATATTTTTTGTTATCCAGCTATATGTGAAAGACTTGCATTAATGGTTAATTATTTCCTTAAACATTTAGTTTTTTATTAAATATTTCGTATAGTTGTGTTTTTTTATCATTATTTCATAAATAATATCTAGATTTGACCTAACACGACGTTATTTAAAAGTTCGAGATTTAAATAAATATTTATTTTAGCCAGAAAAACTTGTCGGAAAAGTAAGAGATATTTATTTTAGGAGCAACTTGTTCGTTCTGTGCTATCCTGGTGAGTGAAAGGACAAGAGCAGCAGGACTCTTCTGTCTTCTACTCACCTTTGATTCTGACAATAATATGATACATTTAACACTAATTGAATTGATCCTATCCTATAAAAAGATGATCATATATTTCGAATATATAAATAGAATAAAAATAAGTATATTACTATAATTAATGACATCGTCATAATCTTTAAAGATAGAAATTGATGCTTTTAATCAGTCGTAGATATTTTTGTAAAGTAAGCACGATGTGAAAATTCCATTATTAATTGAAGGTATTATTGATGAAATCATTATTTAAAACATTAATTAATCATTGACAAGATAAACAATCAGTTAGAAATGTTAAAAGATCAAATGAATATATAAATCGAGTTTAATATAGAAAAGTTTATTTTAAAAGAACAAAGAGATGAAGAATTTATAATCAACAAAAATAATATTGAACAATATTTAGTATAAGATAAACGACGTGTGAAAAACTAGTCCATTGTTCGATCGATTATAATTTATTGAAAGAGTCAAACATATAAGAGAACGAAGCATGGTCAATAAGAAAAAAATCTTAATAAGAATGTCATTAGGTAATGTTTCTATTTTAGTAATAATTTTATCTAAAATAAAATATATTTCGTACTTTATTTCTTTTTACCGATTGAATCATTATTGATCATCAGTAAAATAACTGGCATAATAAAATAAAAAGAGAATAATTCTATTCATTTTTTATGGCTGCATCAATATAAATAAAGGTTCAACAGTCTTTACTTAAATTAGAAAAGAATTTTAAAATAAAGTCTGTTTGCCGTTAAGATATCAATAAAAATAAGACTTTTTAGTTAATAAGTATGTTATTTTGTTTTACTCATATCACCGATATAAAAACATAAAATCTAATTATAATTTTCTATAAGAATATAACTTTAGTTTTTGATCTGTCTAAAAAATGTTTTATCTTTTGAACATATGAAGATAGATATATTCAAATTTACGAAAAAAGATAATTACGGAACATTTCCATTTTTTGCTCAAAATTAGATAAAGACAAAGGAGAAGACTTTCGGAAATTTTCATAGATATAGAATTTTTAGAAATTTTTCAAATTGTAAATTCTCAGTTATGGAAATTACTTTTTTCCAAATCTGAACACTTCTAGTATTTTCTAATTTGTTTCGTATGTCTATTAACTCTTCGAAATGAGTGAATATAAAATAAAATAGTCATGAATGAAAAGTGTCACTTATTTCTTTTTTTCTATTTCGAAAAGCAGAAAACAACTGAAAAAAGCTCACTCATTCAATATTAGCCTCATATCTTCGAAAATTGAATAGTTAAATATTAATATCTATATTGTACTTATAATAGATTGATTTTTTTCGTCTCTCATTATTCTATTATTTCAAAATAAAGAAAATCTTCATTCTATAATCGAACGTTTATTTTGATTATAAATACCGATTAACAATAATATTTCATTACTGTTTACCATCTTGATGGAAACGCTCTCAAAATAGAACAAAAAAATCTCGAGACTCGGACAAAAATAGTTAAATACGATGAAGCTATTTTTAAAGAACGAAAGGTATGACTATAAAAGATTGATCAACATAGATATTCTCTCTAAACAGTTTTGGAATTTGACTCCTTAAATTACAATAGTTATTATATGTCCTATATATCATCTTCAATCTCTTTATTTAGAATCAATATATTTTTTCGATATGAGTAGGATATTCAAAGAATAATAACGACTTAAGACTTCAATTTGCAAGTCTGCTCAGATATAGATGTAGTTAGTTAGAATCGGAAAAAATAGAAATTATTTTTTCTCTATGTTCTACAGAAATAAAAACAAACCTTAATTCTCTAATCAGAAGACGATCGATTTCAGTTATAATAAAGGGTCAACATTAACAAAATAATAGAATTTTTCAAATGGTAAACGATTAGTTTATTTAAAATAGTATATAGATAGGAAGGAAATATGTTATATTCTATTTCCTAAATATATACTTTTTATATCTTAACTTAAATAAAATAGAAAATACAAAGAGATCATTTTAAACTATATTATTTCCTCTAATATTCAAATGTCATTCTATAGTTGTTCGCAAATACAGACTAGAGAAAAAAAACCTACTTTCATTTCTCTCTCTCTCATAATCCGAATAAAGAGAATGAAAAAAACTAGGTTGCCTTTGCTCAAAACAGTCAAATTTAAACGATCGTCCGTCTGATAGAAGATGAAAAAAGCAAGATTCTCTCTTCTATTTTTTGTTGTATCAACAACAGCATAACTGTATATTCGAATCTTTGACTAGGAAAAGAGAGAGAGAAAAAATAGATATAAGTTAGAAAGAAGAATCAACTAGAGAAATGAGATATATATAATAACTATAAGATAATAGAACTATTTCGTCCGTTTTTGTCAATCTTATATAACTGATTTTAATTGAATCGAATTATTTAAAGTAAAGAAAATATTGCGATTTTGTCTGTGGATCCGACTGTAAGATAAATAATATTCTGAAAAAACGGATGTCGTTTAATAAACATTTTTCTTTTTAGGAGATCTTTTTAAATAAATATTCTGTGTCTATGAGTTTTCCTTCGGGTGTATTTCAAATAAAGTTAGAGAATGCAATTATCTACGAATTTGGTTTAGAAAAAGATCGATGCCGTTTCAATGAGAGGATGGCCGTTTGCGGAAGGGGGCGGCGGTCATGATCAAAAAACGTTTTTCGAAGTCCATTCGAGCTGGTACAATCACTTATTTCATTTATGCTGAAGAAAAAATTGGAAAAAAAATTCGTGAGGGGATGCCGGTCGCCGGTTCGCTGAACAGCTGGATCCGCCAATGATATATTCAGTTATATTCAATTATATTATTCTTCTTATATTCTATATTCTTTTCCTCATGCGATCGGTAACTCATGCATATATATTTTCTCTTTTCTCAGTCAAATATGGAAATCTATATGTCACCGTCCAAATGGATATTATCTTCAATCTCGGATTGGCCTAAGCCGCTGTCAGAATGAGCACGGAATATCTTTCAGTCTATGTTAAGGAAGATGCTTAAATGTTATACTCCTAGTAAACAAGTCAGATTTAAGCATAGGGAATACGAAAATCAGTTGAAGAGAGTTAGTAAACAAAAGAATCAATCGAGAAGAATGTCGTTTCATCACAAATATTTTATTCTCAGGAAAAGAGACTATATAGAGAATGTAGAACAGGCAGGACATTTATTTATCTAGAGGATGAAGTCATTAGGAAAAATTCATCAAAGACTATAATCAAGGAAGTAGAGCAGATAAATAGTGCTGAAAAAGAATAGACACAGACGAAACAGTAAAAATTTTCTATGTGAAGTCCTACTAAGTCTTAAAGTTGTCTAGGTATCTGACAAAATCTCGTCCAGTTCCATAAAGCCTCAAAAAGCCTTTTAAACTTCAAAGTGATGAAGTTAGTCGTTTTTCCTTCCTTTTAAAGTCTAGTAATGTCTTTTGCAATCGCCTCAATGTTGGATAAAGCTGATCGAGGCCCACGAACTCTTTGAAGTTTCTTGAAATATTTGAAAATCTTTAAATCTTAAATAATATTTTTCCGTTTAGGAAAAGAATAAGTATAGAAAATGGTCAGCAATACACACTCCCAAATATAGAACAAAAAGAGGATATTAACTAGCCAATCAAAACAACAAGAATGTTTAGATTATTACTTAATAAGTGAATACGTTAAAGGAAAAGGAGAACTCTTCATTTCTTGTTACTACATTTTTCGGTGACCTTAGGTTAAATTGTCTCACAAATAGCTATTGTCGTCAAACGTTTACTTTTAAGTTGTATGAGACGAATTATTTTCTATATGTCGTAATAAATTCATAAAGTTCATATTCATTCTGACCTTGGCCTAGGCCAATCCAAGATCCGTCGTATTTCTATGACTGATATGATAAAGAAACGAATATGATTGTTTTTTTCTCTAACATATGTGGACGAAAACATAGAGCAACGTTCGAATATTATAGGATAGAATATAGTCTGAAATGATCTCTTTGATTTTATTATATTTTTAAACATATTATTATAGTTAAGATATAAGACTTACGCAAATAAAGAAGAGAAAATAATGTCTTTTGTCTCTGGATTTAACTATGAAATATGAAATAAACTCACCAGATGTGACACTTAGATGATTTTTATTTCGAAATTTTCCACATAAATTATATCGAAATTGATCTTTTAATTTGTTTTTATGGAAGAAAGGAATTTATTTCTTGAAGTTTAGACTAATATTATCATTGAACTTGCAATTTGTAGAATATACCTTGATTTTTAATTAGATAAAATGGTCTTGAAAAGTATTTTAATTTAGAGGAAGAAATCGAGATTTCTTTGATAGATAAGACATCTCTCGACAGATTATTCTTATAGATCGGATTATTATAAATAGATGTATGTTTCATAGTTTTTGTCAGACTCGAGTTTTCTACGTAACATTATGATAATGAGTGGTTTTATCTCGATGTTTTTATAGTAATGAAATTGTTATGAGGATGTACTTGTTAACAAGATAATATCTGATTAAAGAATGAAAATATAATCTTCTTATGATTAATAACCAAACGAAGAGTAAAAGGATATTTTTTAAAATAAATCTAATAGAAATAAATATTGATTTATTGAATATTAAAGATATATAGGTTTTGATGAATAATATATCCAATCATCCTGGCCGAATTCTTCCGAATAAAATAGAATTGAAAAGATTTTATTTTATTATATTATGTTTAACAAAAATATTTCAATTCTTTATTCTATAAATTTTTTTTCATTGAGGCACAATCATTTCTAGAGTAAATGTCCCTAATAAAGAAATAAAATTAGTGATTTATATTGTTTGACTTAGTATACAGTTTTTCGACAATGAATAGAAAATATTTTCTCAAAGTTAAATCTATAAAATGTGCTCCTTAATATATAATAAAACTAAATTCTATATTCTTCGATTGTTTTCTATTTCTAACAGTAGACTTTATTTATTTCCAATCATATCATATATTCCCATGTCGCTCAAACCGGTTGAAAACCTCCGGTTAACTCGTCACTTAGGCGAACATCCATCAGAGGACCAAGGAACTGAGGCACTGGTCAAAATTTAATTTTTCGATTTTTTGAATGCTGATCACAGTCATATAATGGAAATCCAATATTAATAGAAAGCTAGTAGTATATAGACCGTCCTCCTGGTAAAGTATATGAGGGACCGTGACAAGTATAAGACGTTGAGAAGTCAACCCTATACCATTAAATTGCAATTATTAATAAACTTCCATCATATGACTATGATCAGCATTCCATATTCTATCGAACTGGTTGATTTTTATTTGATTTCGCGAAAAAAAAAATTTTTTTCGAAATTCCTGTGGTCCCCCTCAGGCATGTAGAGGGTCGAAAATTTTTTCCTTTTCCGAAAGAATTGTCTATATAATTCAAGTCAGAATGACGTTCTAATTTATTCGAGATGAAAAATTGCCATGAATGAAGGATACTGGGAAGCGCCCGAACTCGTTTTACTTGAGGCTATTTACCTACTTTCTGATAGTGTAAGCCTCATATCGCCTCGAAGATACCTTTTTTTTCCAATATTTTTTATCATTTTGTAGAGAATAAAAAGTTACATAACATATCAAAAATTCAAATTGGTCCCGTTCGATTTGACGAAATGGGAGTGGATATACTCAAAAAAATCGGACCTTATAAAATAGTATCTTGACACCTTCTCCACTTATGTTAGCCCAGTAAATAGTTGATATACAAGTTTTTAAATAGCTCATTTTTTTTCAGTTATTCATGCTCTATCTTTTGATATATGCTATGAAAAAATTTTGATTATTTTTTTGACAATCGGCTGGTAGCTCTAGAAAGTCGATCCAGGCTAACTTTACTATAGTACATCCAAATGCGCTAAAAATTTGGGTTTGCTGGTTTTAGCTGACGGTCTTTTGAATGCGCATAAAAAATCGAAAAATTAAACTTTGACCAGTGCCTCATATACTGGAGCGATCCTCGATCCTCTGATGGATGCTCTCTTAACCGTTCCGGTTACTACGGTTAATCTCGGTTCTAATACTTGATTTTTTTTACTTCTCAATCAATGAAAATTTTTTTACTCTTAGAAAAACGTCAGATTTTAGTCAAAATCGTACTTCCTTTATATTTGTGAGTGCGCTGAAGCCGCTGGTACCAGCCACATCGGTTATTTTCGCTTAGTTTACAAGCTTGGATATTTATTAAGGATGCGCTGTAAAATTAGCTATTAGTTAGAAGAATAACCAATATCGATAATTGTAGCATCATCTTAAATAATATGTACTGACATATTAAAATGAACTTTTCGAGTAAAACTGTACGTTTTCAGGACGGATAATGCCGTTTTTATAGAAAAATCAATCAGAAAATGATGAAAAACGAGTAACCACCTTAAATCGACGGTTTTATAAAGAAGCGCGGTCAATCGGCGGTTTTGATGAAAAAAAGGTGACATGGGTTAGTAAGAAAATGTAAACTTAATTGAGTTTTTTAACATAAAAGCCTTAAACTGTAGATAGTATTTAGAATATGAAATATATTAGAAAATAATCTGATATTTTTCTTTTCTCTAACGTATAGTGTGAATGAACGAACCAACGACGATTTCAACAATTCAACAACATAAATCACTAATTTATTCCTTTGAATAGGTATATTTGCTTTTTCATATATTTCTAAAATAAAAATTATTTTATTGATATTCAATAAAAATGAAATCTGAAAAAAAAGGTGTGACGCGCAGTCCCTTCAGGATTAAAAATGTGAAAGACGATAGATCCTGCTATATTGATAATGCAAAGACTCACCGATATGTATAAATTTTACATATCACTCTATTGAAAAGTTCGAAAACTAAGTAGTTTCATTATATACGGAACTCGAAACGCATTAACTCTAAACCTGTTCCTGCATTTTTTTATAATGCTAAAATCCGGTTTAGAAATATAAGCTAAAAATTTTCTATCTATACTTTCTCCGATTGAATATCTGCTTCGGACTTTGATACAATGCTCTTAATGTTCTCTAATGGAAAAGTAACAGTTACTATTGTGTCTCTGACGTTCTGTGGGGATGTCAAATTTCTACCTTATATACTTGTACACTCGTTTTAGATCCTGTTTGACAAAATAAAAGGTATAATCTATGTTTCTTTTTAGATAAAATAATAAATAGAATGTAAATACTAGCAAATGAAATTTTTCTTGATATATTTTCTTATCGTTGAATGGTTCGTTACGTTAATGTGTTTTTGGTGATTAAATATGCGTTTAAATTCTCTTGTATGTTTAGCTCTTTGAACAAATGATTATTTATTAAATCCTGATCTTTTTATTAAACAAGGTTTGTCTTATAATAAATATTCTTCAATATTATTTCGATTAATTTTAAATTGATCATCTTTTTGTTCTTCTATTAAACGTATTCATTTTGATGAAACAAACTGAATAATTTGTGATCTTATTTATGAATTATTGTTTAATGATAACAAAAATTCTTCGTTTTCCTAATCTTAAATCAGTTGTTCTTATTCGATGTTGATAAATTGAAGGAATAGTTGAAAATTTATATTATCTTATTGAAGATCAATTAGATAAACTTACATTAACATTTGATGAACACCTGTTCAACCGATTTTATTATATAAACAAAACATTTATCAATGGTTTATGATAAAGGTAATCAATAATTTATTTTATAGATTCTCTAAAATAATATTGGATTATTTATCTTGAAAAAATCATTCTCCACTGAGATGATTTACATCCTATAGAAATTCTTTCACTGGAACGAAAGACGAATATTTTAGATGTCAGATAATAAGACCTTTTTTCGAGAAAAATTTTAGATGATAAATCTATATTTGATAATTGTTGACAACTACTATTACTCAGTGACAAATCTAGTAAAATGATTACATAGCTATAGAAGACTGGAATATGGTCGGGAATCAACCTAGGCTTCTCTCTTGCCACAATAGATCTTATTCAATAAGATAAATATCAGTTTAATATTGATGTGTCAGATGATGAGATTCTCTCATAACATATATTAAAGTAATAAGATTCAATATTAATAAATCATTATTTTCTTGTTATGTAAAACAAAGATTATAGATGTGAATAATTAGTATCCTTTTGTCAATAAGTTTTGGTTCGTTTGTCAATTATCTTAAATATATTCGAATAATTTATATATTAAAAGATTAACTAACTGTTATAAGAGAGATCTAGTTATTATTATTCTGTGTTTATTTTCAATATTTTATATATTGATCAACGAAAAAAAGAATAAGCTTTTTTAAATATGAGTTTTATATTATTAAATCTAAAATAAAAAAGAATTTTTCATAGAAAAATAAATATTTTCTCTCTTTTATTTTTCTTTGTAAATTATTCTCAAAAGAATCTCAATTAAAATCTCTTCGAGTTGATATTATCTATGGATTTATTGATGCTCCTATTCATCTATATTTACCATAAAACTCTTATCACTCTGGTAATGGTCTGTGGGGGAGAGAGATGCAAATTTTTACCCCTATACACTTCAACACTATTTTAGGATCGAACGAATTCTATTGTTTCACTTTTTTTCAGTTTGGCGCATAGAGACACTAAAAATAGTGAAGCAATCAATAAGTTATGGTTCTGATAAAAGAAAAATTTAAGATGGATCCGGTTTGACCCTAGAACGTTAACGAAGAGTTGAATGTAAACAAATCCAAATGCTTACCTGATGTTTTTCGAGTAAGAAGAAGAAAAATGAAAACGTGGAGTGTCCACATTTTCGAAAAGCCGTTCCTTGTCCAACAACGATATGATGAGAAAATGTTGTCACTCTCAAAAAAAGATTCTCGTTTGATAAAAACAAATGAAATTTATCGTTGATTTTCTCTCCATATATATATATATATATATATATTTGTCTCTTTCTCTTTTCTCATAAATTCCGTTCGATAGCATGTAGAGAGAAAACAATAGCGATGTTGGTCTTCCATATGACTAATGAATTAAAATCGACCGTATGAACTAAGAATATGAAATCAATCAGATTCATTTCGAAAAACAAAATGAAGAACTTCCGAATTTTAATTCGAATAAATTTCTAATTAGAGAAAAAATTTTATTTTGAAAATTGAAAAAAAAGAAGAACGTGATGAAGAGAAATGAGAATTGACAAAACATAAATGTCAATGTATGATTGACATCAATGGATTAGTTAATATTTATTGTTAGACTTATCAATTTGTCAGGATTGACTCTAAATCACGTTCTTGATCTTTTTTTATCAGATGATCTCTCGTCTCAAATTTTATTGATGGAAATACTGAGAAAAAATTTTCTCTGTGAAGTAACTTGAACTGTTTTTTTACAAGAACTCTTTGGAAATTACTTGAATAGATTTTGTAAAGTTTCAGATTAATAGTTCACTTGTCAGAGCTCATCTGTCCTATTCATTTGATCATCGAGTACCCATAGGATTTTTATGCGGGCGCCTCTTTGTCACTTTTGATATGCGTAGGAGATTTGTTTGGTATTTTTAAAAGGGCTATCTATCTCTACCATTCTTTAATCATTCAATCAGAGGAAGCGCGAAGGAATAATGGACATCCAGATTCATACCTTTCTACTGACCATTTAGTTCGTTCGATTGAAAAAGTGTTAAAACGCTTTTCAACACTCATTCATTTCACTTTGTACTGCCAACATGAAAAATTTCTTCGAAATTCTCCTAATAATTTATCCAAATTAGCTCCAGAATGATACGTCATGTCAGCACTAAGTTGTTTTTCTTTTGTATACAAAGATAGAACATTTGTAAATATAATCAGCTGGTTCTCCTATATGATTGATCAATTTAAGCGAATATATAAGCACATTTTTAATACGACTATATCCATGAAGAAAATTGAACAACAGCACTTAATAGTCTATTTGCCCGATCGAGCTTTCTGGTGATCCAGAAGAGGATCATTTCTCTATCGACTATCAAAGTCAAATCCAAGATTTGTATTTGGTGCATATCTATATGGCAAAATGAAGAGTATTTTATGGAATAATTATGAAATTAGCACCGACTTTTTCAAATAATTTAATTGATTTATATATTTTGTACATCAAACTAATCGATTCTTTTCTATGAATGCAATCATAGTATTGATTATAAGAAAATGCATGCATTGTAAATTCTGGATATTTGCTTGATGAGTCGATTTTCGCCGGTTATGGATGAAAAAGTTGTTACGATGGTATCAGTTAAAGATATTTTACAGATATTTTATCGAGATTTTCATTGAGAATGTGAGTGTGAATATTATATATTCATTTCTCACCTCAACTCCTATTCACTCTTAAACAAATATTCTAAGTCGATGAAAATTGTGTTTAAATAGTTACATGTTGTTTATTGCTGTATACAACCATATATACTTCTGAGAAGCAAAAGCTGGACTCTATATTCTAAAAACTCGTCAAATTTCCTATCATCTCTTATTCTTGAATCTGACTGAAACTCTTAACAGTCGAGTGTTTTCCATTGTGAGAGTTTTCCTGGATATCACTCGCCTTCATTAAATATTTATTCTGTCTGACCTCCCCACTCAGTGGAAAAATGGCAGCATTTTCTCTTGATGAAACGGTTCAATCTCCTACTGGCTTCACTAGTTCACTAGTATTTCTGGGCAATCCAATTCAGATCACGCTCAGCCAAGATAGTCGTACGATTGAATTTTCTAATGTATTACATCCGGACTGCAGTGAAACTGGTAGAAGAAATGAAGTTATAGCAACAACCACAATTGTACCGACAGTCACATCTGTAAAATCAAGCAAAGGGATCATTCACACCGAAAAAAATGAAGCGAATTAACTATGAATTAACGACTAAGTCATCTGAAAAAGATAACTTAAATGATAATGCACCAATCGCATTGGTCCATTTGTTTTATTTTTTCCGTCTGAATGACTCCTAAGTGAGAAAAGAAATAACTTTGTCTGGATTTTCTTCCAATGAAGAAATAGTTGATTGATTGATCAATTTCGTCTATAGAAAAATATATCATTATTTGGCATTGACGAAGAATAGAAGTCAAGTCGAATATATAAATGTATCGATGATATGTTGATTAAATTAAATTGAATGAAAATGAAATATTCAAATGTTGGATTAAATGATCTAGGTGATGAAATTCTTCTGATTATTTTGAAAAATTTAAATCATTTTGATATACATTATTCTTTACATGGTGTTAATCAACGACTAACTCAATTGATTCAAGATTCAATTTTTACAAATCATCTATATTTTATAAAAAAGTCTTCAGATAAGTTTATTGATCGTCTTTCGGATAAAATGATACATGATCGATTTTGTTTACAAATTTTACCTTCAATTGATGATAAAATCGAATGTTTAGCTCTTGAATCATAATCAATGAAAAGTGTTTTAGATGCTTCTCATTATGGCAACTTACATTGTCTTGCACTTCATAATGTTGATGAAGAATAATTTCGAAGTCTATTATCAGGTAAGAATGTTTTAATTGACTTGTTGTCGATAGATTTTCTTATTTATGTTTAGATCGAAATCTTTCCATTCCTATATTGATGAATCGAATTACGATACTTATTCTTGCATGTTGTCGAATTGAAAATTATTTTCAAATGTTATCGTCAGTAGCAAAGATATTCAAATGACTCTTCCCAATGTTCATCAAACTAAAATATTTAATATAACATGAATCATCGTATAAAAATTGTGTTCGATTAAATTTTGATGATCCACTAATTCTCAATTTTCGTTCATCAACACTTTTATATTTGGATATCAAAGTACAATCTTATGATGATTGTCTTTATCTTCTCGATGGTCGTTTCAATCAACTTCATAGACTTATTATTGATGTGGTTAATCCTATTAATATAGGCACAGTTGATAATCAGGTTAGTTTTGTGAAAAAAATTTTGTTATTGTTAAATACGAAAAGTTATTTTGATTTCAGGATCTTTTACCAAATCTAAAATATTTTTATTTTTCATGTAATATCATGAGATTTTATAATGATGAAATAATTCTTTCACTTCTCTCTCGAATGTCGAATCTTGAACGACTCGACTTATATATTATATTTGATTGTCAAACAACATTTATTGATGGAAATTATTTGAAGAAAAATATTCTCAATTCTATGACGAAATTAAATGAATTTCATTTTTCTATTACTTCACATATATCTAATGTAATGAAATTGAATTTACCATCAAAAAAAGATATTCAACAAACATTTATTCATTTTCAAACTAAGAATATTATTTATGTTGATTATTTTCCAGAAAGTAAAAAAGGTCTATGTCATATCTATTCATATCCATCTAAAATGATATATTACGGTGATATTACAAATCAATTTCCAGGTGGATTATATGAATATGTTCGTCAAGTGTCATTATTTGATGAAAAACCTTTTGAACATGAATTCTTACTTCGAATTCAAAAATCATTTCCATTATTGGAAATATTATATGTGAAGAATAAAAAACCACAAAATCGTAAACAATCAAATGATAATCAGCAATATTTATCTCTTATTCAATTTTCTTCTCTTAGTGAACTTCGTCTCAACGATGTTCATGATGATTATATAGAAGAATTTCTATTTCATACAAAAACATATTTAACGAAAAATGTCAACCTTTTTATTGAATATGAATCTTTAGAACGAATAACACACAATTTCACAAGAGAATGCACACGAATTAATTGTGCAAAAGTTGATAAATTATATTTATGTGGTAATGATGAATTGAAATGTGAAAATTCTTTAGGAAAATATTTTCCTATTGCCAAAATAATTAATCCAAGAAGATATTGAAAAAGAACAAAAATCTTATATTTAATAAAAGAAAATTATCTTTTCTTATTAAAATACAAAAAAATAATCTAAATTGAAAGATTTTCCATAAAAAATATATGGGTGGAATATATATTAAGTGAAAAGAATTTGTTCAAATTTTGTTTTTCTTTCGAATAAATTTTTTTCTAACAATTTTATTCGAAGTCAATTCTGATATGGAATGAGTTTTGTCAATGTTTCAATGTCTTAATTATAGAATCTAATAAGACTGGAACCATGATATTTCATCGTTGCATTATTATCATTTGATCTTTGTCTTATCGTTCATTAAAACTAAATGTTTCTTTTTCAATTAACACATTCTATCCGATCGTATTGAAAATATATTTCGATTTGAATGAGTTCAGGTAGATCATCTGTGCTCTTATATTCATTAGATATCATAAATAATTATTCTATAATATTATTATTAACAATTCAATGGTAATAAGTGATACTTGTTCGATGTCTCTCTCGCTGCAATGTATATGTGAATTGTAAATGATTTCTACAATGAATATCGTTTCTCAATTTATTTGTTCTTCTATGACTATTCAAACTTACAATCAATTCTCATTCTCATTTAAAAAAGTGTAATACACTTAGTTAAGTTACAAGTCGAACGGAATGGATTGTCTTTTTTTTTCACATAAAATTATTTTGAATTTTACTACATCATTTATTGATTTATTTATTTGATTGTCCATCAGATCTCGATTGTTTTCTAAATTTAAGAGTACAAATATCTTTCAAATGTATGTTGTTCGTTACTATGTGAAGTATTTAACTTACTTTACTTAACAAAGCAATGGTAGAAAACGAATAACAGAAGATAATCCTTATTGACTAGTGCACAGATATTGAGACATGTATACAGCAGAAGCAAAATCTACAAACATTTACAGGTTTGAAAATTCACGCTGCTATAGAGTTGTCTTAAAAAGTAGAGTATACATTGTAGACTTTTTAAGTGAGATTTAAAATATGTTTTCAGCTGAAAATTTTTATTTAAACGATGATTCGATTCTTGTCTATTTCTGATTTTTTTCTATTCGTTGACTAACATACTTTCTCCTCGTAATTTATTTTCTTTTCAGATTTCTATTAACTTGTTCCGGATAGTGATATGATAGCTGCAGAAAAAAAATCAAACATTACAATATTCAACTTAGATTTGTTCAAATCATAGTTTTATTTTAGATTTTCGTTAGAAACACTAGTTGGGGCATTAAACTGTAAAAGTACCGAAAGCCCTACAGAAATGAAACAATTAAACCTCTCAATGGTTTCAAATGAAAACTGATCGGACTTTTATATAAAAAGACTCCATGATTTAAAAGCTTCGATAATTTAATAAGACGAATAAAATCTTTTATCTTCTATTATCCTCTGTTATGTAATCTATCTTGTGGTATAAACCGCTGCAATCAATCACAATGAAATGTTTAATAGTGTGCTCGAGTTGTTTCTTTGTTAATTTTGGAAAAAATACAAGGTTACGTCTCTCTTCTAATTAATTTCGTGGTCGTTTTCCTATGATAGATACTTGGAATCTTCTTCGTTGTCAACCATATATTGATCGGATATTTATCTGAGTGGTGTGTGTGTGTTTTGGTATGCCATATAATTCTAATATATCTACTCACAGACATCCTCACTCTTCCAATGAAAAAGTGAAGAAAACCATTAAAATGAATAAACTTCAATTGATTAAATCTGCAAAAGTATTTGATAAATCCAATGATAAATGAACAAAATTCGGTGAATACTATCGAATGAAGAAAAATGAATGGTTTCACATTAAAGAAAATCTTCTGTTTCGTCATTTGTCTTTCTAACCAGATAAATTCGAGAAATCTTCTTAAAACATGAGAAGATTGTCGTCTAACAAGAAGAATAAATTGAAGAATTAACTTTTGCTTTTGTATTATCTTCGTAAATATATTGACGAGGATTTAATTCAAGCTTATTCAGAATATCTAAACATCTTTTTAAAGAATTGATTTTTATTCAATTCGAATTTTTCTTCCATCAGCACAAATTATTCTTGCTTTGATCAATACAATTTTAGACTCTTTCAGAAAAAAAGCGGAGTCAATCTTGAATTTTTATTCCTCTAAACAAAAAGATGATTGAAAATCATTTAATTCTATGAGAAATTATCTGAAGGAAAATGGTCAATAGTTAGAAGAAAACGTTGTATGGTGATCTTCTTGATTATAATCAGTGTCAAATAATAGGGATCAGATGCTTTTTTCATATGTTAGCACAAATTTGTTCACTAGGAAAACCTGCGTCCACGGTTTGTTTGTCAATGTTGAAAAGCAGCTGCCCGTCAATGCGCAATATTTGAATTTCAATGATTGAAAAGTATTCTAAAATAGATAAATGAGAACGAATAAAACGTTGCTTAAGTAAAAACTGACGAAGAATTTTTCAATAGATTTAGATTTTTCTCCTCAATTCATTTTTTAATAGATGATTATGAAAATGATATTGAAAAAAGTTTCTCAAAATTAATAAGATTGAGATTTTATTTTGATTTTATCGATCAATACAAGTTCCACATGCAAATGCTGATTAACTGAAAACGATTCATTTCATTATTTCTTGTGTCAATATATTTTACGTGAAATAAAATCTTTTAGCTAAATTCTAAATAAGTCAATTATTAGAATGAATTCATCAAGATCGTCCTTCTTATTCGTCAATTTATCTCGAGAAATTCGAATAACAATGTTATTTTTAATGAACGTTTTAATAAACATTTCTTCAATCATATCAGAGATATCGATTTGAGATCTTAGTTTGTTTATAAAAGACAATTTTCATTTGATTCAAATGAAGAATTTCGTTCAAAAGTGGAAAAGAAAAAGTTTTCAATAGATCTTTTCCAACAAAGTTTTTATGTTCTTGACATTATTTGCGATGTAAAAAGGCTTTAAAAAAATAAGATCAAAGATAAGGTTTATTTAATTAGGAATTTTTTTTTCTATTCAGAGAACCGAATGATCTTCTATTCTAACAAAAAAATATATTCATCATTAATATGAAGTTCTATCTCAAATTGCTTGATCTTCTAAGATCATATTTGATTTGGAAATCTAAATTCAATGGAAATGTCTATCAATCTCTTAATTATTTTACTTTTAAGCTTTTCCCAAATCAATCCTATGCAAACAAGAGTGACGTTTATTGTTATCGTTTTTCAGTGTTTATGTTTGGAAATGCTTTGTTGAATACTTCAAAAGGTTACACATCTTCTCAATAAAAGTAGAAAGCCAATAAATAAATTCCTTTAACTAGTACGATTAGATTAGAAAACGAGAATGTTTTTTTACAGATTGCACTTGTTATATATGAAGAAAAATCTTTTGAAAATAAATTTATCAGGTTTTAAGACAAAGATAATAAATAAATAATACTCTTTTCATAAAGTTACTTCAATGATAGAAAATCCTAGTAGCTGATCTCTTGTCAAAAAGAACACCTTTATATATATATATATATATATGTTTTTTCAAGTAAGAACTAAATTATAATTAATAATTTAACTTTAAACATGAGATTATTAAAATAAAATATCTAGCTAGATCAGAAGTGATTGAGAAAAAGCGACTTTCTTAAAATATAGTTTATAGCTAAATACAATATAATTACTAAAGACTATCACACGAAAAATTTTTATATAGATTGTTCATTATTGTGAGAAAAAAAAACTCTGTAAATAAAAAGCTAAATAGATTTCTGAACGAGAAGAATAAAATCTTGGATTTTCAGATTTCTTTTAATATTCTTCGATTTGAAATAATAAAAGAGTTATGTGAAAATTTTTTGTGTAACAGTCAATAGTAAATATCCGGTTGATTCGATTAGGAAATAGAGATGAGCACCGGGACCAAAAAAATTTTCTGGTCCCGGTAAAAGATTTGCTTGCTGTTCTGCTATCTTTATTGTTAAAATATTCTTTGACTGTCCATTTTGTACAGAAATGTTTGCTCTTTCAGCCTGTATATTTTAAAATGTATCACAGATTTTCATTATCAATTAATTAAGCCAATACAACGACCGGGACCAAATTGGTCCCGGTTGGCTCCGGTCGTCTTGGTCCCGGTCATGTATTTGCTTAATTAATTGATAATGAAGATCTGTGATACATTTTAAAATATATAGGCTGAAAGAGTAAACATTTCTCTACAAAATGCACAGTCAAAGAATATTTTAACAATAAAGATAGCAGAACAGCAAGCAAATCTTTTACCGGGACCAGAAAATTTTTTTGGTCCCGGTGCCCATCTCTAACCGTATGATATGATATTGTGTCTTTAAGAAGAGCATGTCATAGGAAATTTTTTTTCTTTTAGACAGTTGTTCACCTCAAACCATCCAATCCTTGCTCGAGAAGCGTTCAATTCTTTTGGATAGTCGACCTCGTCAACCCCTCCACCCCTTGCTCGAGAAACGTTTGATTCTTTCAAATAGTCGATCTCGCCAACCCATCTACCTCTTGCTCGAGAAACGTTCGATTCTTTTGGATAGTCGACCTTGTCAACCCATCCATCTCTTGCTCGTGAATATTTCTTTCAGAGAAAAACAAAAAAACAAAATTTTCTCTTCACTGAAACTTCTCAAACCAATCAATGTTCCAAGCGATAAAAGATAAACAATTATCCTAAATCTTTTTTTTCTTTAACTAGAAAAAGAAAAGAATTAATGTCCCAATGTCCAGAGCATTGATAATAAAAATCTATCGAAAATATTTTTTTTCTTTTCAATTAGAGAGAGAGAAAAAAAAATATTGTCCCGTATTGTCCCAATGTCCCGGGTATTAACGCATAAACATCTCACTAAAAAATCTTTCCTTCTTAATATACAGAAAAAATGAAAGTCAATCAATTTTCCAAACATAAAAACTTCTTTAAAATTACTTACTCAACTAAACTATCTTAAATACCTCACAAAAAACAATTTTATTCATACAAATCACTTTCTTAGAACATTCGCACAATGATATAAGCCATTCCAATCTCAACTAAATTCCAAACTCAACTGCCACATATATATACCGGGTACTCCAGATAAAATGGCAGTGCCAGTATTTTGTCAAAATCTCCTTCAGTTTTCATCGCTTGCATTTGAACTTTTTTCAAAAAGCTGCTCGTTCAACTCTCTTTAAAAATATAAATGAACGTTTGATGTCAATTTCGGGTTAGAAAAATTGATAAAATAAGAGTCAGTATTTTGAGGAATGAAGAAATCAAATTAGCCACTTTGTAGGTTTTGAAAAACTTTATCTTTCAGATGCAGATCAAAATTTTCCAAATCAAGATTATAAACTATATGAAAATTAATTTTATTTTTACGAAATTTTCCAAAAATCATTATTAGGTATGAGCAATTGCAAACATTTAGAGAAATTCGTTAACTAGAACAAAAACGAAGAATTTTTTTCGAAATGATAAATTACAATTAACTAAATTTCGACTATTGCCAACTCAGTTTGAAGAAATTAGTTATTCACTCACAATATTTGGTTGAAATAGACTTTATTCTATAGAACGAGAAAAACTACCTTTTATTCTATGAAAACAAAGTTCTCTTAGCGATTTCTGATGTTTACAATCTTAGAAAACTATTCGAATTTTTTCTCAGAAAAGAGGTTTAGAAAGTTGGACATATCGGAGCTTCACAGTATTGTTTGGAAAAATGTTCCTTCTATAAACTTGAGGTCAAACGCCCTTGTGTATTTTAATAGAAAATTAAACGGAGAATTTTTTGAAAAGAAGTTCAAATGAAAACTGAAGAAGATATTGACATCGTCATTTAATCTGGTTCCCACTCAGTAGTACTAGTTGCTCAGAAAACTACAAAACGATGGATTTCATCTGATCTTATTTTTGTGAAACACGATCTAAAAAGGAGTGTTGAAGTATAAGAGTAGAAATTTGGACCAACCCTCTTCTCTACAGATGAGACAGACACTTTGGATATACAATCTCAAGTAGAAGGATGGTCACAAAATTAATTTCAAAATAAATGGAATAAAACTATTATTCTCTAATTAGCAACAGCAGTAGAACTTATCGGGTTCAACTGCTCCGAATGTATAGACATTATATTCCCAATTTCATCTCAATAGTCGCTCCAAAAATACGAGATATCTTTTTTGCTTATTTAAATTCAGCAACTGGCATACTCTACACATTTCTCAGGGCATCTTGACGATGATTGTATAAGAATGTAACTTTTACTTTTAGATTAGCAACTGTCAAATCCGAGCCGATATGCTCTAAACAGCAGATATATTATTTTTTCATTCTTTAGGGTTTGCACTATCACTGTTAATATCGTTCTCGTTTCGTATTATTTTGTTTAATAACATGCATTATGGTTTTTGTATTCTGAATAATTTTAATTTAAGTATACATCATATGTTTTAAATAAAACCTAACATGATAAAAAAAAACATTTAAATAATAGGAAAAAAGAAAAATGAATAAACATTTTTTTAATTGTTTAAAATTTCGATCTATTTCTTGTTTTTTTTCTAAAAGTAAAACTTTACTTGTCAAGATCTGATCTATATAATAATTGTTGAAGAACTTCAAATAATATAAATAAATATTCATCAAAATGAAGAAGATCAAGAAATAAACGAGTTGATTTATTTACAACTTACATTAAATAAATTATGTTTTGAATTTTCTTGATAAAGATAAACAACTTTTTTTTTTATTCAAGTGCTATTCTGCCAAGAAGAAATTCTAAGCTAAGACAATCATTTCAATAATATTCACTCGTATGAAACAAATGTGCAAGCTGATAAAAATCACCATAATGTCAATTATAATGAGCAATACATATATAAAGATCTTCGATACATAACCATATACATTTATCCAAGGATCGGTTATAACATCTGAATAATGTTAAATGATTGTTTTATAGAAAATTGTATAAAAGAATGAACCTTTTTTATATACTTCAAAGTACTTTAACGTACTTTAAAGTACAAAAGTACGATGTTTCCCCCGTTGGGATAAATTATATAAAAAATACACAAGTAGCGTGGATCGAGGCGATCTACTGGGTCTCTTCACTGTACAAAGTTTTCTACCATTGAGGTGCCTGTTTCTCACCCAGAGTAACTGAGCTAAGATAGTGTACCCTTCTGTCTGCCTTAACGTCCTCGGCTATGACGTTGCAATTTATTTTGATTTTTTTTCTTCTTTTTCTGCTTGACTAATTTTTTTCGTTTCTTCTTATACTACTGATTACTTAGTTACACATATCTTCGTTGCATTATTCCCATGCATATCCTTTCTGTTCTCTGATTTTCGTTGCACATAACTTCATGATTATTTTCATATCAAGGAAGAAAGAGAACAATAAGTAATAATAAAATATTTTTTATTAACTAGAGTCAAAGCAGAAATGAATAACATCTATTTTTTTCGTTTCATTCTATGAATGACAGCAAAAAGAAATAAATATTTGTTATTTTTCTTCTATCTTGTTTATTTTGAAGAATTAATGGCCGAAGGCCTATTAATATGATCAGTGATGAACACTGATTCTTAGGATAATAAAAATTAAGTTTGGGTGTTTTGGAACGAAAAGCATGTAATTTGATACATCTCCTTTCTTATGAAAAAATATTTTTGAAATTTATTGAATTTTTTATGAAAACAAAAAATTTTTATGAAAAAACTTGTTTTTACTAAAAATAGTCTATCTCAAAATTTCGAAAAATTGATGAAAAAATGATGATCCAAATAACGGCTACGTTGCGGACAAACAAACACACAGTCAATCGAGGGATCAGGACTCTGACTACAGCCAAGGAAATAAAACATATTTTAAATAATCTATTTATAGCTAAGTGTTTTGATTAAATTATTTTCTATATCTTATAATTGTTTAATTGCAAGTAAATTTTTGCTGTTAAATGAGTTTTATATTTTTATGATAGATAACGTGAGAATTGATCATATGCATCAGTCAACCAGATTTGAAAAACGAGAAAAACAGAACTTTTTTCGATTAAAACGATCATAACTCTTGGCCAATAGGCCATAGGCCTTAATCTTTTTAGGGTTTTCTTAGTCTCACTGAGTGCTACTCATAGCCAAAATATGGGATTGAACGGCATACGACAGTTGAATATGTTCCCTCGTAAGTCCGTGTGAAAACTTGAATATTCGAAAGAGAGTTCCATGAGTTATGCAAAAATTTCTTAAAAACACTCTTTTCACTGTGTAAAACGGGTAATCCAGAATAATTAGAAAGACTGATGTCTCTTTTCAGAGGCACCACACATGCGTCAGTGCGATGTTTTCCTCATCATATAACAAGATCGGTAATGAATTTAGATTCGAAGCAAGCAGATATAAATGACAGAAAACCAGGAGATATGCTATTAAAAATTCTAAGCAACTTGCTAGCCACCTATTTTGGATAACTTTATTTTGCATTATACCAATGAAGTCTTCAAGTCAAAAGTGAGAAATTCAAACGGTGTTTTTCAATTTTTTTCTTTTATGCAATATTTAGATTTAAAAATGTTTATCATTATTGGTTAACCATATTTTACACGAAATGAGGATCGACCATTCATGATGACGAATTGAATAAACTTGTCTTGTTGTTTCTTACAAAACTTTTTCTTTGTTCGAAATTATTCCATTTCAGATCGAACATATTCAACGAGAATAATAACAACAAAATGGTTCCAGTACTTGATGCATAAATCAATAAATTAGTACGTATAGTTACATCTGATGAATGAATTGTAATTGGAACATTACATGGATTTGATCAAGCAATAAGTATTATCTTAGATGATAGTCATCAACGTGTATTTTCTTCAACAAACGGTGTTGAACAAATTCTTCTTGGTCTTTATATAGTAGGTGGTGATAATGATGCATTAATTGATGAAATAGATGAAAAACTTGATAATAATATTGATTTTTTCAGAATTCGTACTGATCCATTACAAGCTGCTAAAACATAATTTCTGTATTCTCTTTCTTTCCGTGTATTGTTATTATTATTTTTGCTGTTGTCAGATGATTGTCTGTTAGTATGACATCAAAATATTTCTTTTTTTACTCTTCGTGCCATCGAAGAAAACATACAAAACAATGTCTCATTCGACTTGTCAGTAGAGCAAAAAAAAAAGAAGAAAAAACCATTCTTTCAGCTGATACAATTTATAATTAAAAATCAATTTTGATTTTGCAGATGTTATTAAATAAAACATAAAATATTTTAGTTAGTATTCTTTTTTGTTTAATCTCTTGGTTTATTGTACGAACATATCTTATTGCTGATGAATATTGACCAACATTTGAAGTAGCTCATACTTGCTTTTGGTTATGGTTATAAAACATGGGAATGGTAATCAAGTATTACTATATGAAGTTATCTTTATCCATTAGTAGTTTATCAATATAGAGTTTTCAGTGGTTTCCAGTGAAACTCGACTAGTGACATCATTTAGGGAAACATGATTGATAAAACGGATGATTTTTCGATTTAACTATTACGTTTACCACTCTTGTTATTGAGCGAGCACTATCTCCATTTTCATCTATCTCAAAAAGATGTCATGGGTTCGTTTAACCAATTTTCCTTCAGATTGTGTTGCTTCTTTGGTCTTTTTCTTTGTTGAAAAGCCACTACCTATCACCGATCGATATTTTCCACGATCAGCGCACGACTTTTATCACTATATGAATCCATTCCGAAATTCACCATCCGAAAGTTTTAAAATGAAAAGATTTATTTTGATCGGAGACAATGCATCAGATATTCATCGCTACATGTATTGATTTTACAGCCATTGCACATGTCATAATCGATAGTGATGATCGTTCCTATTGATTAAATGAATTTTCCAACAGACGATTAGTATTAATTGTTTGTAGGTATAAGCAAACGTCATTCGTTGTCTCATCTCTTTGAAATTAAATATTTTCAACGACAGTCTGATTCCTTGCGTACCGTACGATTTCACAACTACCTTTATGTATTAGCATCTGGTTTTACTCAAAATAATGACTTTCAATACTAACATATTCAGCCATCTAGAAGGTGTCGACATCTATGCAACAGTAAAACTAATATTAACTCATTGCATTAGATTCGAGTTTCTAACCTTCAACTACCTTTGATCAAGCTTTAATTGCAGATTGTTAGTCCCGTTCAACACGGAAAGTCCTCTATCGTACTCTTTCACGAAGTAACTTCTTATTGGTTGTTCGCTAACATGCAATCAGGAATCGGACAAACATATCAATTTATATGGATTTTATTCTGTACGTGTATGATCCTTCTTTTCAGTCGACGGAGCAAATAGAATTCTTTCTTTTCATTGATTGTAATGAGCATTTTGTTGTAGATTATTTCCTACTATGTATTGCTTATCTCGTGTTCTTTGGCGACCATATTCGTGGTCGATGTTAAAATGCAGGTTATCATCGGTTGGTATTGTATGTCATCTATTATCTATTCGATCACATTCATCATTGTCCAAACCTCCTATTCAATTCAGTTTCGTACCACCAAAATTACCGGTGGAATTGGAACAATACGGTCATCTACTTGTTGAATATGTTTCGTCTATGTGCATGGCATTCAATATTCAAGCTATGACATGTATCACCACACTTGAAAGTTATCATAGTATGGATAAATTAGAGATGCAACGTGAATTTCTTACCATTGATGCTGATCGACAACGACAAATAACTTATTTAACCAGTGAACTTTTGAAGGCTACTCATCGATTTAATCTACGAGGTGCAATTGAATTTATTCGTGAACGAATAAAATCCCGATCATCATCATCATCTTCTAGTTCACATTCATCTCCGATTGCTACAAGCGTTATAGACAAGCCGATGCAAATGTTATTAAATGATCATGAATTTTATCATGAACTTTCACGAGCAGCACTTTTGAATCAGATTGTCTTCAATGATATTCAACGTTCGATGATGGGATTATATCATTCATTAAGTAAATATTTTCATTCTCAACAGACATGCGAAAATATTGTAATTGATGCTCGTTTACTTGCTCCCTCTGAACAATTCGTAATTGGTGTATTATTTAAACGATTTAATATTTCATCGATATATATTGATAAGGACGGTAATATGGCTATGTTTCCGTACAATCTGAAAGATGTAACATCTGGCCAGTAAGTTTTGGATTACTTGAAATATTTTCTTTTTTTTTTCTTTTGCTAAATCGTATTCTTTTATCTTTTCATCTGGTCCGTTGCTCTTTCACACAGATCAGGCTCGAAGAATAGCCATTTCTGATACCTCTGTTAGATAGAAATCGCTTTTTTCCTTGAGAAACTGTATGATGAAAAGTTTTTGTTTGCTTGAAATTGCTAGTGTGTTGTAGATCTTAGCCATTCCATCGTCTTATGAATGATAATTGCCACTAGTCTTTATGTTATTGTTTTTCTTCTTTTAGTTAACTTATTTGTCATTCTGGTTGATCTTCTCCAAATTTGTCAAAGCAAAGAACCATCAAATCGCCTTGACTGATGCTCTCTCTCTTTTTGTATTCTCATTCGAATAAACTATTTTTCTGCCTTTCTGTTGTACTTACATGAAAACTCTAAATCAGTTATAAAATCGAATCGATAGGATTTTTTTATTCGGCTAAACGTGTTTCTGATGAATGTTTGAAATTTTCATTTACATTAGAGATCTAATTAGGCAGTTACTCTGTCGAACAATAAATGCTGATGTAGGAGATCATACAGTAGTCAAAAAAAAATACTTTATATTCGTATTCTTGCTTCTCTAATAATAAGTAATATGTGATTGCATGTTCAGCATTTTAGAAAATACATGTGAGGTATGATAAAATTGGACACTGATCAAAGATGTGATCTCGAATTTCAAAATGAAAGAAAAACAAAGAATACATAGATAATTAAAACATGGATTTGTTTTATAAGATAATAATTAATAATAAGACATATAAGAACAATACATGTAAAATTTATAAATCAATCATTGATATATTTTTTATTTAATATAATCTATGTCAAAAGACAAAAAAAAGGAAAAAATAATATTATATAATATAATAATTGTATGTGTTGTTGAATTGTTCAACCAAGATATAGATGAAGCTGAACAAAAACAATTAGAAAAAGAAAATGAAGTTTGTTTTTTTGAAATAAATATTTCATCTCTAGATTCAACGTTTAAAAATGATGGAAACAAGTCTTCATAGAGATGTTAATGAAAGAGATCATCGTATTGTTGATATATCTAAATATACAATTGATGATTTACCACCTTTAATAAATGAACTTGAACAAGTACAAAATCGTTTTGATATAGCAGCTGTTAATAAAAATAAATAAAAAAAAAAAGAATATGAAAGTTGTCAAACACGTTTACAAGCAGCTGTTAATGTTACACAAAGGTAAATTTAGATAAAAACATTTATTTTTATATTAAAATAAATAAAATCACAGTTTATATGAAATGGATTTATTTAATATAAAAGAATTTAAACAGTAAGAATAATTATCTCTGTCTCGTTCAGTTTTCTTTTTTTTTCTATGTGCATGTTTGTTCAAATTTTGATGTTTTTTCTGTGTAAACAATTTATGTTATTCTCATATTTTCAGACGAGATCAATCAACTCGACCAGATGATGAAAGCGTCTGGTAATGAGAAAATATTTCCTTGAAGTGAACCTAACAAAACAATTCTCATTTAGCATCTGCACAAAACTTTGTTTTTGAGTATATCTTATTGATGAAAATCATATTACTTTTTGTTAAGATCAGATTTGATTTTGGAGAATACAATAAGAATTTATTTGAATATATTTATCGTTTTTCTTTTTCGTTGTTAATTTATCGAATTTGGAAGAGCAATCAACGAATGGATAACAGAACATTCAACACGTGATCAAAATTTGACAAATTGTATATTAGCAACTGCTTATATGTGTTATTCTTCATCATTTGATGCTGATTTAAGAATAATTGTATGGCAAAAATTTGTTAAATTTTGTCAACAATATCAAATTCCACGTGAAGCTGATTTAGTTTTTCAAGTATATTTAATAAAATTAATCAAATAATTATTCAATTTCTTTTCTTTTAATAGCCAATACCAATTGATAGAAGTTGAAAAAGTTTTCTCGATATGTCTTCTTCACTGAATAATCTATCATTAGATTCAAGAGGAAATACAGCACGTACTAATCGAATCAATCGAACACCAATAACAACACTTGCTCAATTTTTATATAATCAAATTGAATTAAAAGAATTTCAATTTCTTCGTCTTATACCAACTGATATAATGACTGAAAATGGTTCTATTATTATGGTAGATGCTGTTCTTAATGGATGACCATTAATATCTGATGCAAGATGGTATTCAATTGAATGGATTAGATTATTTTTAAAAAATAAACAATTAATTCTTGTTCTATATTATGTTATAATCAAATCATTAGTTTTTTTTTCTGTTCTTTTTTAATAACAATTACGTACACAATTAGAAACGGCATTATCGGAAAGACTTCATCTTTTATTAATAGATTGTGATAGAAATACTTTAATCAATAATGATAAACTTGAAATAGTTATTAGAAATCAATAGAGATTTTTAACAAGTGAAAAGCCATTTAAATTACAAATAGGTCAACGAGAAATTGAATGTAGTCGAAAATTTCGGTTTCTAATCAAAATAAATATTTTTACATATGATATCTCACATAATCTTCGAAATAGATGTGGACTGACTATATTTTATGTGCTCATTCCAAATATGATATTAGTTTTGATTCAATGTTAACTTTTCACAGTCAATTCTTATCAACATTTATTAAAAATGATGAAAAGTTAATATGCTTAGGAATTACATATGGGGTCATATTTTTTTGTGTTAGAAAATATATGATATTGTAGCTCTTTCATAGCGTTATCAAATGAACAAGTCCACAAGTTTGATTACTTCACTTTATAAATTCACTTGGGTCTCGTCGAATCAAACAAGCAATTAACGAGTTATTCATGGGGTTGAGGATCTATCAAAAAGCTATCAAACTCAAAATTTCAGTGATGGTTTATCTTATTTGTTTATTCTAAAACCAAATCGACCTTAACAGGATGAATTATTTAAAAAAGTGGTCGAAATGTTCTATTTTGATGATAACTTATTGACTTCTAAATCGGATGAAAACTTGATGAAACTAGTACGAAAATGTTCGTGTCACCATGTTCTTTCCATTGGCATATAAGTGAATAGGGTTTATCAAGAGAAATACTAGTGGGCCAATTTCACATCTTATGCGCTCCCGTCACCTTCTGGATCCGCCACTGAAAGTACTTCCAAGCAAAAGCAAAATATTCAGGGTATTTACGATTTTGAAAAAGTATTGTATTTTGCACTCTATTAGAAAAAGCAGAATATTGTGATGATACTTTGCAAAGTATGAAAAGCACCAATTATTTTTTGCGAGATAATTGAAAAGTTGTTTGTCTTTCTCTTGTTGATATATTCTAATTTTCGATGAAGTTATGCGATATTTTTTTTTCTTTTATTCTTACCAAATTGATTTATTTTATCCTTTTTTTTATTTTTAATATGCATACGATAGTAAAAATTAATACAGAGAAGCATGAATAAGGTATGAATAAAGACGGTTGCAATGAAAACAAGGTACTTGTTTGCCTTTTGTTTCAGATTTCTATTGGAAACTCTGGATAGAAAAGACTTTTTTCATTGACTTCATATTCATTTAGTATATTAGTTCATGCAATCATCTCTCTTATCCGTTTTGATAATTAATATTTTTATTATAGAATGTAATTAGTAATTATTTAAATAACTTTTTCGATATGTGTTAGTTTTAAATATGAAAAACAAAAAAAAACAACAAAAACCAGATCTTTTATAAATAGTAAACCAAAAGTCTTTTGCTTTTAATTGCATAAATGAACAGTAAATGATTTTATCACAGGTTTATCAACTGTTTTAATAATGGTTAATCGAACAGCATTGATCAATTGTGGTCCTACTTGCCATATATCAATTTTTTTATTACCAATACTTTTACCTTGTGCTACCTTCATCCATTGATGAATATTTGTTGTATCAACTAATTGTACATCAACGACATATGCTCGAATAACTTGACCATCAGTTTGATCTTCTTGAATAACTGAACGATCAACAGTAACTGGTGATGAAACAAATAATTGAATATATTGAAGTGAATCATCGGATATAAGACGTTCCATAGGTAAAACAGGTGTTCCATAACATGAACGAATAAAATCACCTAATTGTTTATAACGACGTGCATAAGCAGATGGAATGAGACCTGTTCGATCAGGAGTAAGATCAAGCATTAATAGACAATTTCGACCAACTGTTTCATGATAGACTTGAATTAATTCGGAAAGTGAGCGAAGTGTTACATTAACACCCTAGATAAAAGATTATTAAACAAAAAAAACAAAACAATAATATCAATTATTTAAAATTTAATCATACCCAAAACCATCGATCATGAGCTTGAAGAGTTGTATCACATTCAGCTGGACAAAATATAGGACTATTTGGATCACCACCATCATTTGTTATTCCTGTGGACCAATTTGGATCAGGTGCAACACCCATTTCAGTACCAATCCATCGTACAGAATTTGGTGATATACCATAACCATTAAATGCAATTGCTTGAGGTTGAAGTTCTGCTAGTAAAGCAGTTATTGGATCTTTTAAAGTTGTTGTATATCTAGATTAATATAAAAGAAAGAAAATTTTCACAATTAAGTTATCTTTTTCATGAATAAACTAACCCGCCATCAAACCAAATCTCATCTAAAGTACCATAATTTGTCCATAGTTCTCTTAATTGTTGTAACACAATATTATCATATGTTTTTTGAGTAATATTTAATTGACCTGGTTTTAATGTACGATTTTGAACCTTGATATTCATTAGAAATAGATTTGAAAAATAATTAAGAAATTCATAACAAAAGAATAACAGCTTCAACTCAGACAAATAAGTTAAACCAATCCAAAAACAAACAAACGAAAGACGCTTTTAGCAAACTTCAAATCACTACAAAGGAAAATATAATTTCTCGGACACATACAGCGTATGAATTAGAAATTCTTTTTTTTTTTTCAAAATTAACATTGTTAGATCCAAAGTTTTTCATGAACTGATATCAAAAATAATTCTGCTAGAAAAATGCATATAAGAAAAAAAACTATTTTGAGAATGTAAAGCGTGCAAGTAGATCGACACACATGCCAACTGATATTCTTTTATTAAAAATTTCTCTCCTATTCTTTTGCAGATCCATAAAATACTAGATGATATTGAAAAAGAAAATTAACTTACAAAACCACTTTCAACATTAAGCCAATTATTGGTTACTACTGTATAATAAAATCCAGTTCGTATTTGTTTGTTTTCACAACTTTTGATAAATTCATCAAGAATATTTATATCTTTCACTGGTGAATAATCAACAGTATAATTATATGAAATAATTTTACCAGTTGGATTCAAAGGAAATTTTACATTTGAAGGAGCCATAAGAAAACCACATGCATGCTATGCATTATCAAATATATAGACATTAGAAGCAAAAAAAATCAATTAAACTTAATTTTTTACTTTTGCAACAAGTACAGCATATTTAGCACCAAAATCAAGCATAGTTTGAACCCAATTGTCTGTATTTAATAAATATGGATTAAATAAAGAAATATTTGGAACTATTTGATCTATACATCCATCATTATTTATATAAGTAGCTATATTAAAATGAATTAATACACCTAATTCTTGAGACTGCCATTGAAGTTGTTCAGGTGCTAAGAAACAAATACGAACTTTGTCTAATCGTAGAAAAGAGCAATAATTACTTACTAGGTAAAGCAATACGTACACCAGTTGTTGGTGAAATACGATATTTTCCAGATGGTAATGGTGAATGTTGTCGTTGTCGTTGATATCGCATTAATCGACCATCATTTTTTAATACGAATAATAAGAACAAAAGAAATGAAACCTTTCTCATCTTAAAAGTCAATAAAACTTGAATTAATTTCATTGAAATTGTAAGATTAAAGTTAGTTTAAGGTCATAATCAATTTCAAAAACATATTAAACAAACAGGAAAAAAAGAAAATTATGTTTATTTTATGTTCTCTCTTGTTAAGCTCAAATATGTCCTTAAGTTATTATTTTATAAGAAAAAAATTTTTTGACTTCAATGAAAAATTTTTTTTCTTCTTCTTTCATTTGCATTATAATTCAATTAAGATTTTATTTCGTCGTTATTACTATTGAAGAAGAAAAAACGAATAAATAAACTAAGTACAACAAGTTACATTTCTTTTTTTTCTCTGGATAGATATTTTGATTGACAATAATAGTAAATAAAAATATTCTACATCATGCAAAAACAAATGTCGGTAAGTAAAAAAAAAAAATTTATACATATTCGTCTTTATCATAATCAGTAATTTAAATCGAATCCGATGCATTCTGTTTATCCGCATAGCAATTATATAAAGATAGTGTTAGAAAAGAAAAGAAAAGAAATAATGATCAATATATGACTATATCTTATTTTTTATATATTAGAATTCTTAAATTAATATTTAATAAAATAATTTCGATAGTTTGTCTTATGAAAAAACAAAAGGCTTAATTAATTTTTTTTTATTTATATATTTCTAGTTTTTAATTGATCATTTTCATATCATATGAATATTTATATGACAATAATGGGTTGTGTACAACCATCTCAAAGTTTTATACCATCTAATCATATTCCTATTGAACGATTATATGATGATGGAAGTTATCCAATGATGATACCTTCACCTATTGTTATGATTACTGCACCACCTGCACCAGCTTATGTAAAAAGTGCATTAAAAAAATCTGATCCTGATGAACAACGAATGACAGAAAGACGTATATTTTCAAAACGACAATTACCATCAGCTAATAAATCAGTAAATTTTGATGAGACAGTATTAGTTAAATCACGTACACCTACACCAAGTAAAATATGGTATGAAAAAGCATCATCAACTATGCCAATGAGATCGAATCGATCTAACGATGATGATGATGATGATGATAATGATAATTATGATGACGACGAAGTTTTGTCTGATGAAGAACAAGAAAGTAATGAACAGATGGATACTGAATCATACATTCCAAGATTAGGTACTCCAACTCCATTAATACGAAGAAATCAAAAAAATTCTTTTTGGAATAAAACTAATACAGTAGGACTTATGCCTTCAACAGATACAACACTAAATAATGAATCTTATCCATTAAATACACAACAATATAGTTCTCAAATGAATATCAATACAACAGAAAATCGAATTGCTTCATCAGGAAATCGTATAAAAGTACGACGAAGATTGCCTCACTTTGGTCCACCACAAATTTCACCTGATTCTTCATATGAACATCCTCGACAACCTTCAGCTATTCCTCTTCAACAATCTTCTCAACAATTTTTAGCTGTTCCACTTCGTCAAACTTCTCGACGACCTTCAGTCGTTCTTCTTCGTCAAACTCCTCGACAACCAGTACCTATTCCTCTTCATCAATCTTCTGTACAACCTACAGCAGTTTTGGCTTATCGATTTCCTACACAAACTTCAATCGTTTCTCCTTATCAATCTCCTGTACAACCTCATACTGTTCTATCTTATCAAACACCTATACAACCTCAAACTACTCAATCTTATCAATCGCCTATACAACCTCAAACTATTCTATCTTATCAATCACCTGTACAACCATCTTCTGAAACCGTTCATGTAAAATAAGCAATATCGAATACAAATAGTGTACTTAATGAACATCAGTCTGCATTAACTAAAGTTGAATTATCACTATCAACTATTTATCATGCATTTAGACATTGTCCTATACAAAAATGTGATTTTAAAGGAAAAAGTAATCTGCAAGTTTTTAAGTATATACTTTTTTTTTTTTTTGATAGAAAAAAACATGCGAGAAAAAAGAAATTTTTTTCTGATAAATAAAACCCGTCTGAACGGTGTATGTAAAAAAAATTTTATTTATAAATAAACAAAATACGAACATATGAAAAATTCACATCGACAGAAACAGATCAAGTGATAAACCGCCTTCAGATACTGGATTAGGTAAACATAAATTATCTCCTATAAATCGATAACATAATAATCTAGAAAGAAAAAAAAAACTCATAATCATCACATAAAATACTTTTAGTTTTTTATTTCAAAATAAAAACAAATAAATTACCTTTCTCGTATTGCTTTTCGTACAGCATCACCTGAATCTTGAAGTAAATCACGATAGAAATCATTCGATAAAATAACACCATTACGTACTACAGCTACATCAACAATTAATCTTTCATTAAAGAATGGAAAAAACATAAAAGCTTATTGGCATTTTGATAAAAAAAACAAAGATTCTTGCATTTTACCTATCATCATAAAATCGTTTATTTTTATCATCAATTTTTTGTTGAAATGCTTTATGAACTATTTTTCGACGAATTAAATCAGGAAAAACACGTTCTTTATCTTTTGATAAATAATGTGCTGGTAAAATAACAACAATTTTTGAATCAGGATAACCATATGCATGAAATAAATCAACAGCTAATTTAATACCACGTGCAGAAAATTCGGAATCTCCATATCTAAAGAAAACGATAGAAGAAAGAGTAAAGGTGAATAAGGACTTGTTTTGATCTATGGATTTTTTTTTCTTAGAAAAGAACATTAAAAATGATCAGATTTTGTAGCGATTGAGCTGACAAATCTAATCGTGTATAGATATTGACGCGAAGTCTTAAATTAGGAATACTTATACCTCTTACAAATTTGATTATCGTCATAAAATTTCTTCATGTTGTGAACTAAGAAGATAGATGCTTCTTCTGAGATAGAATCAGAAGCCAATCAACTTACTGATAGTGTGATCAATAGAGCAAGAACATACATAGTTTGTTCAGGAAAAAGTATGGCTACATGTTTGGAGACGAAATTCTTTTATTCGAATCGGTAAAAGTGACTATTCTTTTAACTGATATTTGTCAATTTTTATCAGATTCATTACTTTTCTAGTTAAGATAAATAGCTTATTTGAAATTAGAATCAATAACTGAGTTAATCTATATGTGTTTCAAAATTTTCGGACAGCTTTTAGTTCCATCGAAAAATTTACTCTCGGCTCCTCTCAGAGTTCAGCTAGAAACTGAACTTAATCACAACATCACTTTTAATGCGTAACCATCTGCCTTTTTGACTGAACCCTGAAGGGAACCAAGGACGAATTTTTCGACGAAAATAAAAGTTGTTCAAACAATTTGAAATACATATAGATAAACTTAGTTGTTGATGTTAATTCTAAATGAGCTCTTTGTTTTGACTAGAAAAGTAACGAATCTAACAAAAATTGACAAATATCAGTTAAAAAATAGTCACTTGTACAGATTTGAACAAAAAGATTTCGTCTCCGAACACGTAGCCATACTTTTTCCTGAACAAATTATGTATGCTTTTGCTCTATTGATCACACTATCAATAAATTTATTAGCTTCTGATTCTATCTCAGAAGAAGCATCTATCTTCTTAGTTCACAACATGAAGAAATCTTATGATGATGATCAAACTTGTAAGAGGCATAAATATTCCTAATTTAAGACTTCACGTCAACATCTATACACGATTAGATTTGTCAGCTTAAGCGCTGCAAAATCTGATAATGTTAATGTTTTTTTAAGAAAAAAAAAAAGAAGTGAACCAAAACAGATCCTTATGCACCACCGTCCTTGACTTAAAAAGAAAAGGTTAATTAAAAACATACGTTCTTCCAATATTTGCTCCATCAATAATAACATCACGTAAAGTTTGTCCTTTTAATTTTTGACGCATTTCACGTACAAGATCATTATCATTTATATCCGATGTTTGTTGACGAGGATTATAATGACGAGAATGTGCATTTTGTTTTTTTGGTTTAACAATAAATTCATTTAAAGCAGTTTCACGAGCAGCTGGCCTAAAAATAAAAGAGAAAAAAATCTTTCTTTTTTTTCTTATTTCATTTCAAGAATTAAATTTTTAACTCACTCAGCACCGGGAAAAGCAATTTTTAATTTTGGTTCTTGTCTAATAGGTGAAGGTAAAAAACTTTCTTCTTGTTGTTCATTATCATTATTATCTTTTATTATTATTCTATTTTTAATTGGTGATAAAGCTTTTTCTTGTTCATCAAATTGATCTTGTTCATCAACTGTTGTTAATTGACTTTCAAAATTATTTGATAAAGATTCTAAAGCTGATTGTGTATTCATAATTATTGATTTATCCGATGCAAGAACATTTGATATAGCTTTTCGAAAATCATCTATTGCCAAAAATAAAACAGTTAATGTTGTTGAATGAAATGTAAGCATTGGTGAATCTGTTTTATCTTCAATTTCAATATGAACTAAATATTCTTTCATTAAACGATTTAATAATTCATCATCACATAATATTTGTTTATATTCTAGTGGATAGGGAATTGATTTTGTATGTTTTGGTTCAAGATAAGATAAAATATATTGCTAGAAAAAAAAAAGATTAATTAACATATGTTTTATTTCAAAAACAGAAAAAATAGAGATTCAATACTTACTTCTGCATGTTCACCGACAGTTTTATCATTACAATTAACGTGTACATAAATATAATCATTACTTGTTGCAGCTGAATAATAATAAAATTAGGTTTTTTTTATTAACGTTAGAAAGAAAAAAAAAGAAAGAAATTCAAATACATACGTATACGATATCGTAGATGAGCATTAAAACATAATAAAAGAAACTGTTCTCGATTGATTAAATGCCAAAAGTCATCTTGTTTTATTGTCAATTCTTTTCTCATTGTTATTTATTTTTTTTGTTTTATTTCTATAAAGATTTATTCCATAGAAAAAAAAAGACAAGGAAAAGCAAATATTAAAAATTTTCTCTTCTGTAAATATTTCTTTATTAGAATTTTGATTGAAGAAAGTAAAAAAAAGAAAACAACCAAACCAACCAACAAAAGACAAAAAAAAAGATTGATTTATGCACAAAAGAAAATGACATTTGTCACAACTAATATTTAGAAAAAAAAAATGAGCACATCATCATTATTATTTATACAAAAAAAAAAAAGAAGAAATCCTGAGAATTATAGAAACAAAAAAAAAAACAACCACAGCAATTAAAGATGCTAACAACTAGTTGAAGCCATTGAACCTGGTCGTACTCTTGGATAAAGCTAAATAAAAATAAAATTTAGAAAAAAAAAAAAAGAATAAAATTTATTATAACATACTCCAAGATAATTTCGTGGTACATATCCTTCTTGTTGTGTAGTTTCATGTTTAGCCCACCACCATTCATTTTCATTTTCATCACCACGTCTTAATATTCTTAATTGATCACCATCTTTGAATGAAAGTTCATTATTATTTGGATCATCTGATGTATTATTACTAGGTTCAAAATCATATAAACCATAAACTAAACTATTATTTATTACACCCAAATCATTTTGTACAACTAAATTATAAAATATTTATAATAATAGTATCAATTTATTAAATGAAAATTTCGTCACTAAAAACACTGTACATCTCAAATCTTGTGTAGTCGACAAGCAACTGCAACTAAATACTTATAATTTGAATCATGTGTCTTTCTCATATCTTCTAAATTATTTGAGATTTATTATTTTACTCTCTTAAGATTAATCATTTGAAGAGTTTCATTCTGTATATTTATTTTTGTCGAATTAAATACATCATAATACAATTTGTAAATAACTTACATAAAAGATATTGTGAACAAGTCGCATAATTTTCTTCTTCTTCTTCACATTTTTCAGCAGCTGTTTCATTATCTCGAATAGTTGTTGCATAAATACAAGCACCATGTTCAACTAAAAATTGTACCATTGGTGTATTATTACATGATGCTGCACAATGTAATGGTGTCCATCCATCATTATCAGCAAAATTAATATCACAACCAAATTCAACTAAAAATTTTACACAATCAAAATTTGATGCACATACAGCATTATGTAATGCTGTTAAACCTTCATCATTTGGTTGACTTGGATTTTCAACCTTAATATTAAAAAAAAAATGAACTTTTCTTTTTTTTTGAAAATTTACTTTACCTCTTTTGCTGCTTTCATAACAAGATCAAGTTCTCCAACAACAGCAGCATCAAGAAGAAGTGCTAATGGATCAAACATAACTCGTCTTGTTAAATTTTTTGGTGTTGTTGAAGTTTTTAATAATGATTTAAGATTCATAGTTAATGTTGTTACTGTTGTTGTTATTGTTGTTGGTGATGATATAGCTGATTCAATACCATCGGAATGTTCACCTTCAGATTCTGTATCAGAAACAACTGATTCAATCATAACTTGTTGTTCTTCATGATGAATTTTTTGTTCATCATCATTTTTATTATTAAGATTTGTTTGTATATCAATAAGATTTTCATATGCAACAACTGTTGGTATAGGTGAAATTTTTGTATCAGTTAATAATTGATTTGATGAATCATCACGAACTTGTATTGCTTGAGATTGTATAGTATTATTATTATTTGATGAAACATTTGATGAAAGATATTTTATTAATGAATCAGCTGGATCTGATAATGAATGACGTTTTTTTATTGTTGATGTTACATTATTAAAATGTACAGAAAGTATATCATCATTTAAACGAAGATTAGGTGGTAATAATTGTTGTTCAGTTTTATTTATATTACTATCCATCATATCTGTAGCTTTTTTATTATTTAATAATGATGGAGATATTGATTGATTTGATGTACGTGCCATATATGTTGCTGCTATTTCACTTTTTGATGCAAATGCTATTTTAGATTGTTGATTTGATAATAACATACCATTAGGCTACAGATAAACAGAAAGAATTGTTGGTTTCTTTTTTTTACCTCGACATACAATTTTAACATGAAAATAAATGTTTTAATAAATAATCTTACAGTTGGATAAGTGTTCATTATTTGACTGACGAGAAGACAAGTCAAGTTCATCTCCTTCTGGTGATTTCTGAGTTATACTAATGGACCTCTACAAACTTCTTATGATGTATACAAGAAAATAAATCTTCGTACCTCATCTGGACATGAGACACCGGGGCACATCGGTGAAGCCAAGCCTAACGATGGAGCTCATATATGAGTGGCTGATGGTCGATCGAAGCCTGGTATCCGTAGATTGACTGTAACTAATCCGAGCAGGATATGGGTGTTCACAGGGTAACAACAACAACATATGGCTAGCGATGGTTTCGCCAACTGTCCTAGTAGTCATACGACGATGGCACAATGCCTTAGTGGCATGTTCAGTAGAAATATTCGACTGGCAGTAATTTTAATTAATATAGTCTAAAAGTTCTTTTCAAATGAATGGAAGTCATTAAGAATCTATTAGTTGAACTTGTTCAAATAAAATAAATGCTTATGTAATCTCCGATTTTTATATAAACAAAGAAGTAGTCATCATCGATTTGACTAAGTTCACTCGAATCATTAAGTGATCAACCAAAAAAAAAAAACTTTGTTTGGAAAATTTTTTTTTTTATTCAATAACGAAATGGTAAAATTTAGTTTTTTTTTCAAAATTTCTTTTCAAACACTTGAATATAATTTCTTAATAATATATAACAAATACTTTAATTGAAGTTAAAGAGTAGAAATTCTCTCAATATTAATAATAAATATTTTGACTTCTCATACGAAAAAAAAAAAAAAAAATTTTATATTTTATCTTTTTTTTGTCTTTAAGATAAATAACTAATTGAAATTCGACAAACCTTTTTTGGACTATTTGAATTATTAATTTGTTCATTAATATTTGTTGGTGATGATGATGTAGCATTAAATGAATTAGCTAATTGTACCATACGTTTTTCAATTTCAGCTATTTTAACATTATTTAATGTATCTTGTACAGTATCAAAAGCAGTACGATAACCAGTTGTTGATGTAAAAGGTTCAACAACTGCTGTTGTTGTTGATGGTGGTACTGATGGTGTTGATATAGTTGTACGATTTGATGTAAATATACGTTTTTTTTTTAAACGTTGTTGAAGTTCTTCTATACGACGATCTAATTGATTTAATTCAGCTTGTTTTGATGCATAAACTTCACGTTGATAAGCTATTTTTCGACTTTGTTGCTCATTTAATTTATTTCGAATCTATAAAAAGTTTTTAAAAAAAAAAAAAAATATTTTTTTTTTCATGCAAAAAAAAAAATTTTTTTACCATTAATTCTTGTTTTAATTTATCTAATTCATTTTTATTTTGTGATTGTTCTTTATTTGTTGTTATTTTAATTTTTCTTAATTGATCAAGTTGTTTTGTTAATTCATCAACTTTATTTAATGCTATTGTTAATTCATGTTCTTTATCAAAAAAAATTTGTTTTAAAATTTCTAATTCATTTGCTAAAATAAAAGAATAATAAAAATTTAATTCTTTTTTTTCGATTTTGAACAAACCAAGTGTTGAATTTGAATTTCTTTGTTGATTTATTTGATTTTGAAGAGTTTTTAAACGTAAATGTTTAAGTTCTTGTTGTTCAATATGTTCTTTTAAACGTTTAAGACGTAAACTATCATGTGATGTTTGTTGTTGTTTTACTTCTTGTTGTTTAAGATATTTTAAACGTTGTTCACGTGCAAGTAATAATTGTTGATTATGTTCAATTTGTTGTTGTTGTCGTGCTGCCATTTCTTGTAATTCAGATAATGATAAATCCATTGACAAACTACTGATAGCAAACTAAAAAAAGAATAGATAATAATAATAATGAAAAAAACAAAATGAAATATTATTATTTGTAAATTACTCCATTTCCATTAGTTTGTTGTTGTGGTTGTTGATTATTATTTATATCGTGTGATGATGGATGATTATTATTATTTAGAGTTGGTGAACGCATCGTTGTTCGTCGTCGCTGATGATGATTATGGTTGTTGTTATTGTTGTCTCAAAGAAGAGAAGAAGAAGAACACGGTAAATGTACATAGAACGACAACGATAGAAGGGTCAAACATTTTCTTCCCATTTCTTCTCTCGTCGTTCATTCACTTCGAACATACATAAATGCTACTGGTCTTATGTTCGATGACGACGATCATAATGTAGAAGAGGAAAAAAAGGAAAGAACAATAAATTCTATGTTCAATCGAAGAGCAGGAACTCACTTGAGAGAAGAAAAAAAAAAAGAGAAAGAAAAAGCTTTTACTTATTGTTCATATTATGTTTGATGTAATAGTTGATCGAAGTTATTTCTCAGTAAGAGCAAAGAACTGGTAACATACCATGTATACGTCGTACAACAATTTTGAATTCTTCAATGGCTTGATTACGAGTAATTACATCGAATAAACAATCACCCAGTGGAATCTCTCGTTCTAGATAAATAAACAAATTTATTTGACATTATCTCTTACAGATTTGTTCAAAAAAAAAACCAATCATTCCAAGGTTTTCTTTTCTTCTGATTGTTTATTTATCTTAAGAAACCCTTTCTATGTCTTCTTCCCCTCCAAAAAAAAAATGTTCTTTGAAAAAATTTAAAAAATTCATATATAATACCAAATCCAAGACATGTTTCGACAAGTCGAGCTGTATTTGGTTCTGGTATATAATGTGTTAAAACTTCTCGACATGTTGTTTGATTAGTTATTCGTAGTATTTGACGTGTATATCGATGAGGTTGCTGTGGATGAGGATGATAAAGACAAATTTGAAGCTATAAAAGAATATTTTAATTAGAAATCAGTTGGTTTTTTTTTCTGATTATGAGAATAAACAAAAACAGTTAATAAATCTGATTTATTTACTTGATCATCATTTATCATTGTTCATAGTTATAAATCTGATCTAGAAATTCTTATTGTTTTATTCCGATAAATTCAATGTCAATATATAAAAGAAAGAAATGTGTGTATATATATATATATATATGTATATCCTTCGAATGTCATATTTACTTTTCTTAAATATATAATTGGTCGGTTAACAATCAATAAAATTATTAATCAAAATCTTCTATTTATCTATTGATAGTCATTTCATTTTAAATGTTCTAGGAAAAGTAAAATCATCTTAATACAAAAAAAAATCTCACAATTTTTTTGATCGAAATATATTATCATCAACTAGCGACTACTATCGTCTGCTAATTGAACCTGATCCAATGAAAAAAAGAAATTTAATATTAAAAAAAGAAAAAATTGTATTGCTCTCTTCAATAATGTTAAGATCATAAAATTTTGTTCGCAAATGGCGTAAAAATTATATAATTTAACCTTCACCGATTGATTAAATCATCTAGAAAGAATGAACTTCTTTTTCTTTTCATCGTATCTTATATTCAATGGTGGATTTAGGATTTTGAGGAGGAACAGGGGGGTATTATTAGTCAAAAAAAAATGTGTTTTGAAGACGATTAAAGGTTTTATCGGCTCATTTTTGAGCATTATTTACTGAGAAAAATTCAAAAATATGCCAGAAGGGAGAGGCGATTGCCTCCACTGTTTCTCCTCAAAATCCCTAACAGCAAAAATTTCATATTTGTCTTTCGTGAACTACAACAATGTAATTATCTCTTTTATGCAATTCTATTAATCATTTGTTATTCATTGAAAACGAAGAGAGAACTTTTTTATTTTATTATTTATTTAAAATAATAAAAAATAATAGATGAGTGTCTATTATGGTAATGGATCTGTCTTTTTTTTTTTATCAAATTGATGAATAATTCTTTGTAGTGTTTTATCCTACATGGGAGTTGAAGAGGCAGTGCTTCTCTGGAATTCATTGTTACTTGTGTCATATACTATGTGTCTGTGCTTCAAAAAACAGATGTTCGTCCTCTGAGAGTTTTAGATCGCTCCTCTGTAAGAGAAAATCTGAATAAAATATTGATTCTTTGGTCAATATTCATTCTTTTCTATTAAAATCATTTAAAAAAAGAAATCTTTTATTTATCGATAATTAAATTAATAAACTTTTATAGTTTTGATTGGAAGATAAATTATAAACATTTCGTATATTTAAATAGAAAATAGTGAACAAATCAATTTTCTAATAGATCTTCGAAATTTACTATTTTACAAAATTGTATTTGCAAGATAAAGAAAACTTCGATTACTGTTTGATTACTTCAATATTTATATATTATACTATATTGTATCTTTCGTTAAATATGTTAGATAAATTTATATAAAAAAAAACAACTAACGTAAAACTACTCAAAGCTATTTATAACTTTTGACTTCATGTTTTTAGACATTTCGAAATTACCTCTAAATTCGAATAATTTTAAAAGAATTTGAGAGTATATGTTTGCTTTAGAAGTTTATAATAATTTTAATGGGTTTTAAGTGAATGACGAAGGACTAACAGGAAAAAAGAATCGAGAGTTTTGCGAACATTGAATATCTCAAGAATAAAGCAATCATTTTTGACTGAAACTTTTAAGATAATCCTAGATTAGTATTAAGTACTTATAGGCTAAGTTTCAGGTTAAACATTCTTCCTGTCTCAATTTACGTCGTTCTTTAGTTGAAATCCATTAAAGATATTATAAATTTATAGAGCACATCTATGTGCTCAAATCTTTTTCCGGTCATTCTAGTCTAGAGGGAATTTCTAAATGCCTAAAATACAAGCTTAAAAGTCATGAGTGAATCACTTTGAGCAATTCCTTCGTAAATGTCAAACATGAAAAGAAAACATGTTCAAGAACTAAGAAAGAGATCATTTTCTTTGATTTCACTTGTTTGTCTATGGAATACTGCACTAATCGTACGAAATGGCCACAAGGATGACTCTCGTCTCTCATTATCAAGTCCAGGTAATGTTGATTCACGACGTAATGGATGTCTTTTCGGTTGTGATTGTGGTAATGTTGATTGAACTGTTATCGATAAAGGGAAAGAAGGTGACTGATCAAGAATAAATGGTGGTGGCCATTGTTGATGTACTTGTGATAAAGATGGTCGATTCGCTGTTGAATGATCGATAAGAAATGGAATTTCTTGTAAACTATATGCAGATGTTCTTTTTTAAAAAATAAATAGAAATAGTAAAACGCTAATTAATTTTTTGATAATTACCTTGTTTTATTATTATTATTTGTTGATATTCGTGAATCAAGATCTGATTGTTGATCACGTTTCATTCTAAATAAAAATTGTTTTTTTTTGTCTTATCAATATATCAAAAAAAAAAAGTCAAATAATAAATTATTATCATTAAATACCCGAATATACACATAAAACATAATCGAATATTTTTACATAATGATTTTGGACAACATCGTACACTATGTGGTGATCGTTCTTTTGATGAACATTTATAACGACATATCATCCAACCTAATGCTAATGTAACAAAAATTCCAACAACTGAAGGCCATATAATATCTTTATTATCATTATATACATTGTATGATGATTCGGATGAAGATTGTAGAATAAATATTTTAGTTGTATTCTCAATTTTTGTCATTTTCTATCTGTTAAATAATATCAATGGTTTATACACCGATTAAAAGTTATTATTCGAACGGAAAAATACAATAATGAAAATGAGCTAAATATATATGTATATATATATATATAAAGCGAAAGAATAAGAGAACGAAGGAAAGGCATACAATCAACTTCCGTTATGGTAAAAAAAGAAAACACAAAACCTAACGGATGTAAAAAAAGATACTAATAATTGAGTAATGAGAAAAATTAGAAATAAAAGAATTTATTTGAAATTTAAAACAAGAAAATTTTTTTTGAAAAATTATTCGTTATAAATAATCGTTATAAAATTTAAAAAGAGAAAAAAAAACTAATCCTTATATAACTTTGTTTTTCTCTTTTCTTGTTTTTCATTTATAATTCAAAGAAAATACGGATGAGTGAGAACGAATAAAATAATGAGTTCATCGTTCCTTGGGTAGATTTATAAGCCATATCCGATGTAAATTAAGCATAGTCGTGATAATTTCTTTTTGAGTTTCTTACTTTTTTTCTTTCTTTCTCCTGTTCAGCAGGAAAAAAACCGACGAGAAAAATCTATTGATTAACTTTCTATCATTCAGTTTGGTTGTTTTTTTCTTCTTCTTCTAAATTTTACCGAAGAAAAGCTGAAACCAATTCAATTAAGTACTAATATAAAATATCGACACCGAGAAAAAATAAGGTGGAGAAAAAAAAAAGGGACAAGATTATTTTTTAGTAGGTATAAGCCGAATAAACACTCAAAAGGAAAATACTTGACGGTGAATAACTAAACGAGAAAAAAGAAGTGTATGGCTTATGAAGACGTACTTGCTTAAGAAATATGACCTAATTCTATAGATGAGTCTTGTTTGATTTTGATCGAGGGAAAACAAAACCAAGAAATTTAATTCTTGAAAAAAAAATATTTTTTAGATAAATTTTTATTGTCAATTGTGAAAAAAAACATAACTTCTTGTTTTGTTTTGAGAATTAAATCTGAATAGAAATCTTTTTTTTAATAAATATCCTTATTTGATGACAGAGATTATCGTAATAATTCTTTTTTTTTTTTTCTAAACTACGTCATTCGGAAGAACAACAAATGCTACTTAATTTTTTGAAAGAATATTTTTACAAATTATGTTATGTTTGATGTTCTTTGAGCTGCTCTATTTTTTGAATAGGAAATTCATTAATTTCATGCAATGATAAAAAAAGAAAACAAGTTGCCATAAACATATAATGTTCTGTCAATCGTAAACAGTCTTCCGATTGTGGGAGATCATCTATTTTTAAAATTTTACTTCTTATTTCCTTCTTTTTATTTTCATTGACTCAATAGTTTTAATTTAGATGAACAATACTCATCATTTGAAATTTTTTTTTCTTTTATTATTATATATTGTAATTTTAATGCAACCTTGAACCTGTCAGATTTCCGTTTATTCTTATTTAATAAGAGATATTTTGATTAGTGTTCATGTTTTTACGTATGTGAAATTAACTTTAATACTCTTTTAAAAAATATCTTTTATAATATGGTTCAAGATTTATATTATATTTTTCCTCAAAAAAAAAAAAAAAAATGATTCATTCAAGGTTAAAATGTTCTTAAATTAATGAAGTATGAACCAATGGGTAGATAATTATTCACACAAAATGAATACTGTTGCTTTGAGTGCTTAGGCAAAACGATATGCATTTATTGAAATTTTCTATCGAGACTATTAAACATCTTCCTCATCTATACACTTGAACGGAACGTTGATTTATTAAATTCTCTGAAAAGAATATAAAATTATAGAAAAAATGTAAAGATGCATTAACATAAAAACATGATAAATATAATTCATAGAAATTTAAAAAAAGAACGACTGAAATAATTATTTTATAATGAAGTAATACAATGATTATTCAATAACAAGAAAAAACGTGATATTTCAAGGACGAAGTGGACGAGTATTGTCAATATTAATTTGAATTTTTAATAATTGCGTAAGTTTTTCCGTATAATGTTGTTCATCATAATTTTCAGGTAAATAAATTGAAAATTGAATTTTCCAAGGTCGTGTACAAGTTCTTTTAAAAGTTAATCTTAATATTTTTTCATTAGGAAATATAATTCCATTATCAATAATATTATTTCGAGTACTTATAAGTAATAATTCATCAAGAACAATACCATGTGATGATAAAATAATATAACCATAACCTCGATTATTTAATTGTTGTTTTTGTTTATAATAACAACAATTTAAATATTTTATTTTCTTTCTAGAAAAATAATAATCTAATTGTTGTTTCCATTGATTACCTTCTAATTTTAATTCAAAAAAATTTTCTCGAATTCGATCTAATGGATTATAACATGCATAATTTATCCAGAAATAAATCGAAAATATAAATAAAATTGGTGAAATACAAACTGTTATAAATGTAAATACTTCAAACATGATAACAACATTACAAAGAGACGAATTCGATTGAGGATCTTTTAAATTTTGACAACGATTAGATGTTAACCAATAAGATACCCAAAAAGTAATTCCTAATGTCATTGAAAGTAATGTACAATAACTTATATCCATACATCGTCGATGAGCTTGATTTGCATATATATCATTAAGAACATCAAGAACACTACGAGGTAAATTAATACCATCAGAACTGATTGTTGATGGACTTGTTTGAAGAATTGCTTGAGGATGACGTTGTTGTTCTTCTTCTTCGATACTTGATACTCGATTGAGATTTGCATCATCTCTACTTTGTTCAAGCATTTCAAATACGTTAGTTTTTTTTTGTCCACAACATAGATATATATATAGTTTTTACATTGAAATAGTTATCTTTTTTCGTCATATCTTTCTTTTGTTTTGTCAACAAAAACAAAACTAACACATTGTTATAAATGAGTCATAAAGTAAAAAAGAAGATTTTATTAACAAGAGTTTTGTGATTGAAAATGTTACATTGTTTCTCTTCATTACAAATTTATATCGGAAAACTCAATATCCAACAAAAGAGATTCACTAAATTCATCATTGTCCACTTAACTTATTAAAATTGATATATACCCCTGGAAAGCAAAAGTTAGACACTATGTTTAACCTCTTTTTACACTCGAAAAGAACATTTCGAAAAAAGTAATTATACCATTCGATAGCGCTTGAAATTCTCTACCAGTCTGTGTATTTGTACTTTAGTTTGCGCTTGAACATTATGAAAATAAATTGAGTATAATGAAGGCATCTCCATGTCCTCATTCCCAAAGACGGACTTTCTAATTTTTAATATTTTTCATTACTATAGAAACACATTTTTTTAAAAGTAATTATATATTCTGACAGAGCTTGAAATTCTCTATCATTCCATATATTTATATGTTGCTTTGCATATATCTGTTGGAAAATAATTCGAATACAATAAAGACATCTTCAATTGACAAGTATTAAAAAATCCGCATTGTTTGCTACTTTTTTAGTATTTTTACCAAATTATTTTTCATATAGAATAAATTTTCACAAAAGTAATTATACATTCTGATAGCTCTTGAAATTCTCTATCAGCCTATATAAAAGTATTTTGCATTCAATATAAGTAGCAAAAAAAGTCAGTGTGTCTTCGAAATTGTCAATTGAAATTTCTTCATTGTATTCAAATAATTTTTTAACAGACAAATGCAAAGCAATACATAAACAGATGGGATGATAGAGAATTTCAAGCTCTATCAGAATATATAATTACTTTTTTTAAAAAGATAATTTTATAGTGATAAAAAATTAAAAAAACTATTTTCTATGCCAGTGACAAAATCCAGTCTGTGGGAATGTGGACATGGAGATGCCTTCATTATACTCAATTTATTTTCATAATATTCAAGCGCAAACTAAAATACAAATACACAGACTGGTAGAGAATTTCAAGCGCTATCGAATGGTATAATTACTTTTTTCGAAATGTTCTTTTCGAGTGTAAAAAGAGGTCAAACATAGTGTCTAACTTTTGCTTTCCAGGGGTATATATATATATATATTTGATTTTTATGGAGAAATTTATCGAAATTCATAGTACATGACAAAAAAGGAATCAGACTTACACAAAATATTAAGATATATTGAAAAGTAATAAGACATTATTCAAGTATAATCAAATACGTCTCAATTAATAAAATTTATTTTCATTCTAAATTAGTTTTCTTTAAAATATAAATAATTACCAATATTTATATAAGAAGTATGTCAAAAGTTTCTAGACAAAATATATGACCATGTTTTCGCATATTTAAATACATTGTTAATGTATTAGAATAAGAGATTTGTACTTCTTCAGAATATATGCTTAGAATTTTAACTACTGAGCTATAAATAAATCTTGATAGAACTTCAAAAAAGTTTTCTGGAGAAGTAAAAATCTTATTTTTCTGAAGACAAGTCTACATAAAATAAGTTCTGTAAATATCTAGTACTTTATATGACGAAAGATCATTTTGTGATGAAAAGATAAAAATCGAAAAAATAACCGTTTTTCTTATGATAGATTTTATAAAAGTCTTTACTCCATTTCGACAAGTTTCATTTGAGAGTTTTTCCTCTAATAAAAAAATTGCTTGAATTCTATCAAGATTCACTTATAGCTCAATAGTCAAAAGTTATAGGAAAATTCTAAGCATATATTCTGAAAGAATAGAAAATTCTCCTGACTAAAGCATTTAAATACGCGAAAAAAATAGTCAAAAATTTTGTCTAGACACTTTCATCCCACTCCTTACATAAACTTTGAATACACAAGTCAATACATTGAATGATGTATTTTTTGACTGGTGTTAATTTTCTGAATCTTAGAAATCACTAGATACACCTTAAATTTTATCAATGCTACGAAGTCTTTCTATTGTCTTTCTCTGCATTAGTGTAAAAAAATATATGATCATAGATTTTTTCATGTCGACTGTCAATAGTTATTAGAACTTTTGATAAAATGTTGGATCTTATTACACAAAATAACAGAAAGTCAATATGTCATTAATTTGATCGTCTGTTTGTAAACATATCGTGAACATTCATAGTTTATAATGATTAACAAACGCAATTTACAAAAAAAAAACAGCACTATGCATGAGACTCACATGTCGAACTAGAACCTATCACTAGTTAATGTTCTTTTTACATTCACTTCAATGTAAGATTCTTGTGCTGAAAGCAACACAGATCTTCACTTTCTGACAAGATCAATGTAGACCGATTTTTGGCTAATTAGGCAAGAACTACCGTATCCGTAAGGTTCTTATGTTCATTTCGTTTTTTCTTTAATTCTTGCCCGAATCCTTGTTTTTATTTGAAGTTTCTTTCTGATTCTTGTGATTTAGGCGTAGCCGCTTTATACGTTAACATGATCACATTCTGTCGTCATTGTCTTATATTTAATATAAGCTTTCAGTTAAATACGCAAAAAGAAAAGAATGTTCCATTTCACAGAACGTGCGAAAAGAAGAGATGGAGAATATTTACAATGATAAATAAAAAGAACAAAATACAAATCTAACAAGTTCATCATTAAGATAAAAAGGAGAAACGATTTATCTACATTAAAAATATGTACGTTTTATAGTTCGTCGTCTTCGTCTTGATAGAGTTGTTGTTAATTAATTGAATGACTCTTGTTCATTAAATTGAACACAATAAATATTACCTATCGTCGCTTAGAAATGAATAACTAACGTTCAGATGTTCGAATACAATTTATATGAATGTGTGTACATAAACATCATGTGCCATTTATCTTTAGGACCAAATAACAATCTTTTAATCGAAAAAAAAGAATCTTGTCTAAGCTTTAAGAAAACTTAGATATCTCGTGTAATTCTCTTCAGGTTTCTAATTTCTTGATTTATCAGTAGAGATTCTTTTCACCTGGAATTTCAAGATTAAAAAGAATCTTCATTAATCAATTAGGAAAAACACATAGTTGGAAAGAATGTTGATTAGTGACAAAATCTTATGATGTTGATGATTTGTTGATACTTACCTTCATGATTAAAATAATTATCTCTACAGAGATGAATACATATACAACTAATTATATTTTCATTTGTTTATCCAGTCTTCATCATTGTTTGTTTCATAATTGTTATACAATGTCAATTATAAAATCTTCAAAAAAACAAAAAAAGAATCCACTGCTGCTCAGTGGTTTTTGTTATTGATATGACAATAAATCTCAATCGATTTGACGTTGTTATAAAAATAATTGTGCTGATAGTACACAATGTACCAAAGTAACAGATTGTATTTATGCACCGAATTCTGAAGAAGCAATTTCAATGCAATTCAAATCGAAGTTTTTTTTTAATCTGTATATGAACTTATTGAAATAAAATTGTTTTCTTATATTTCTTTAATTTGTTGTTTATATCAGACTTAATTCTTAAGGTGTTCATATGCCAGAGGCTCATCTGTCGGTGTATGTATTCTACTATTTATTGATGTAATAAACTCTTTTATGTTAATTATTTTATAAAATTACTAGTAAATTTATCAGAAATTTTGTTTAGTCCTACATCGCAGAAAAGATCATTTGTAATAGAAAGTTTTTATTTTAACTTTCTATATTCAGTCGAACTTTATACTTTGACAAGAACGTTAATTTTAAATAACATTGTTTATATTTATTTATTTATTTATTATTACAAAATATAAAAAAAAGAAAATATCAAATTTAAAGAAACCGTAGAATTTGTCGCAATGATGATGAAATATTTACACCAACTAATTTCCATTTTAATGAAGAAAAATCAAGTTTTTCTAAAATTTCTTTTTGTAATTGTGGTTCCATATTATCTTGTCGACTAATTAAATAAAAAAAATAAAATAATTTAATATACAAAAAAAATAAAATAAAATAAAACATACGTAAATATTTTAAAAAAATATCGTTCAGAAAATGCAGCGATACCTTGAAATTGTGGGAAAGTAATTTTTGCATTTGATGATAACTCAAGAAGACCAATTACTTGTGTAATTAAATGAGAATCAATTGTACGCATATATGCATCAGATAAAGCATCTGGAAGAATCTAAATATTTTCAAAAATATTCTTTTTAAAATAATAATAATAATAAACATTCAAGAGTTTATAACAAAATGCAATCAGCTATATAATGTTATTTTTCACATATATTTTTAATTTTTAAGTTATAAAATCTTGTAACAAGTGTTTTTTTATTTGTTCTCTTTTACCTTGACATTTAGTTCTCCTTCACTGTCTTTATGCTTGTCAAAAACACGTTTGTATAATGCATAACGACGATTATTCACTCGACAATATTTTTCTAAATAATCTCTTGGTGTAAGTACTATGAAAATAATTTTTAATTTTTTTTTATATAATTATCAATAAAAACAAAAATAAAAATTTACTTTCAAAAAGTTTAACATCAAAAGGTATCCAAAATCGACTTGCTTGTTGTGATAGAATAACACTATTCATACCAGTATAAGAACGTGTTTGCTATTTACTTATATAAAGTTAATTAAAAAAGAATTAAATAATTACCTTTTAAAAACTTACTTCATCATGATTAAACATGAATCCATTAGAACTTTCGTGCATCTTGTTTTTTCTTTTTTTTTTTTTGTAATTTAATATAATGACTTTCGTCTTTTTTTCCTTGCTTTTTCTTCTGTTATTTTCTTTTTCTACTACTTGATTAGTTATTCTGTAAACAAGGAGAAACAGACACTTGTTGCTACTCGTTTCTTTTTTTAATCTTTAAATTCAACTATTGATATGTGTTGGTTTTGTATTGCCGCCACACGCACTCGTCAAAAATATGCGGAACGGTAAAGGAAAGAAAAAATTGAGTTGAATACGTTTTACTATTGACTTTTAATTGTACTTACTTTTGTTTTTTTGTATATGTTTTGCATTTGTCATCGATTTAGAAAAAAAAATGTTAATATAATACGTTCGTCTAACTTCTTATCGAGTAAATAATCGGACAATTCTCATATTTCTTATGTCAATTTAATTAATGAAGAGAAGAAAAAATAACATAAGAATATTTTGTTAGTTACGAATATTATTGTATACATACAAGGTTTCTTTGGTTTTTTTTTTGTTTTTTTTAGAAAAGTCATTTTTTGATTTATTATTCATTTTACAATTTGAATTTAATACTTCTTTAAATAAATTAGTTAACAAGACTATTATGTATTAGTCGAAGATTTTATCAAATACAAATTTTTGTTTTAATTATAAAATGAAATGATCAACGACGGAAAAGCTAACAAATGATTACTTAGTAAGAAGTAAATATATGAATAAGTTAATCAACGAACGAATGTATGACAAACAAACGAAGTGCCTTTCAACTGTATCTTATCTTCTATTATATTTTTTCTTTTTCTCTGAGCATAGTTTTACAGAAAAATTATCTATGAGAACAGACTTTGAATTCTCTTTGACAAGACTAACTGTTTGAAAAACATAATCGAAAAATTTTAATCAAAGATAATCCGAGAAGAGATTAAAAAAGTATAAACAATAATAGAATACGTTGTGATATGAATAGTTTATTTAATAATAGAATTTTCAATGTTTTCTGTTGTTTTGTTAACGATCATTATCAATACGAAGTAAATAAATATTCCATTGATAATAATAAATCGACGGCTAGTAAAACCATGAACATCAATTCCCATAACCAAAACATCTTCAGTGAAAAATTAAACCATAAAACGTGTAACATAAACTATGATCATTCAATCAATAATAGATATGAAAAACTAAAATTTGTTTAACTGTTACTATATAAAGTAAGCTTAATGAAAGATAATTTGAGAAAAAGATTTGCTAAGTCTCGATTTATTGTTATCAATTGAATGTCTATTGATTTTCTACTGATAATGATCGACGATAAGACAATAGAAAAAGTCGAAAATTCTGTTTTTGTATTTTATTTGAAATAAATCATTCATATTACTACGTATTCTATTATTGTTTATAATTGAAAAAATAGACAGACTCAAAAAAGTTTTAATAATGTTTACCGATCTTGATGCATTCAGAGTACGAAATTGTGTGGACTTGACAGACATGTGATTTTTTTAAGAATCTATTAAAATCAATTGGATTTTCATGGGTATCGGCAAAAGAGGTGAATATTCACAAACACAATCAGATTGGAAACTGATATTATCAGTAGAATGAAATTGTCGAGCTGTTTCTACGAACACTCATATCTTTTACCAATGAGTAAGATGACTCAACTTCGACACAGCCAAAATATTAGGCTTTTATATGCTAACCTTAGAAAAATAAAAGGGATGTATTTTCTCAAGTTGAAGCATTCTAATTGAATTTAACAAATAGCTCGTGTGAATGTGTTCAATCGATTTCTATTATCAGTTACCGAATTTCCTGAATGGATTTGCTTATATAGAAGACCAAGCCACAAAAGCGACGAATCAAGATAGAACTCAACGAGCTCTACCGAATGGATATCTTGGAAGTCCGATGCGGTACTGCTTTCGTCTGAAAAAAGGGTAATATTCCCTGTAATCCCAGAGCTTTCAATAAAACTTATCGCGATTCGTCCATCCAGGTCGATGATTCTGGAATACAGATCCCACAGGATTCTTTAGGAAACGGCCTTTTTTCTTGTGAATTCCTGCCAGTTCTCACGCCTTTCCCTCCGAAGCCTGTCGGAAAATCCACTGGAACATGGAAGCACTAGTCCGGTCCGCAAATACCCGCATGAGATCCCAGATATTTCAGCTGATTTCCACATCTGAATTCACAAGGGAACTACACCGTATTCGGTCAGGAATATACCAGAACTCAGTCGGATTCATTTGGAAACAAATCGGAATCACGCCGTATCCAACGAAAGCAAAATTCTGGTAATGAACAACGAGATGTGAAGTTAAATAGAATGTTCTAACAATATGATAAAAGAATTATCGAATATTTTTTCTCTAATATTAAACTCTAAATTAATAATTCATATCAATTGTTAATTGTTTATCGAAGATTTTTTGCATTATTGATAAACTATTACAAAAGAATTAATCATCAAACACGAATTTTCTTATTAAATAATGTGCATCTTTCTTATTTGTTTGTTAGTAATGATTCAAAAGTAATTCATGTATTTCTACGTCAGGCTTAAAACAATCGCATCATATTTCGATGATCTACAATAAAGAAGTCTTTCAAAAGATAAATATCAATCATTCCATAATAAAATAATATTCACCAATGAATAAAGTGCATCGAAAAGTTGCAACATCAATATATAAAATCGAGATAGATTCATTTCAACACTACACTTAATCATAAATGTTTTAAAACAATATATAGCATAGGTTTCTATACAATAGTAATGAATCCCGAGATCAAAGTTGCCCTATAACAAAGTTTAAATGAGTTCCACACGAACTCAAATGGAGTACACATAGAACACGATGTTTTTTATAAATAAAGCACAGTGATGAAGTACACAAATTTTAAATAATGCAACATATCCTGAATTAAAACCAATTGGATAGAGTTTATTTTTAGTGACACGTACTGTACTTGATATTATTTTTCGTCAAAGAATTTATTTGAGATCTGCATTTTTTTTTTATTAGAAATAAGATTATGAATAGAACATTTTGTGGATTAAATTTTGCTTCAAGAATTAAAATAAACATATTCCAGTGAAATAAATATTATATTATATATACTAATCAACTAAATTATATTAGATGTGTATATGAAGTAATTTTGAATATAGACTTTATATATATATCAAGAAAGATTTCGGTTGAAACAATAGTATGATATTATTGTTTGTATCTTGTAGTTACATACAAATCTCTATGACTAAAATATGAAATTTTTTTATTATTTCTATTAACACACTATTTATTACGAGTAATATTTTTTATGGTCGTATAAAATTTGCATCAAAAGTCATATTCTTACGACTCATGTATTCTAAAAGTTTATGCGAAAATAATTGAGTAACAATCACTTCAATATTTTTTGTTACAATTAGGCATGTACCGGGCCAAGCAGCTCAAGCTCAGTACATCCCTAGTCTAGTTAAGTTCTCTATATGCGCAAAATTTTCGATCAAAATTCAAAAATACGACTTTTCTGAAAACCTGGGGTTTCTAGAAAAAAAATCGATAGCTTAGCCAAATATCAATAGAAACTCAAATTGTCTTAGAGTTTTTACTAAAATATTATGTTTTATCTATAGGAAAAAAAAATCATTGGAATCGAAAGAAAACAGTTGAAGGGGCTTCCTCGTTAACAGCTTAATTATTTAAATAAACATTAGTTTTAAATGTTTTTAAAACAAGAAGAATAGTCAAATCGACTGAAATCTTACATATAATTGAGTTTGGGAGGTTTTCATTGTGACGTGTACTCACCGATATATTGAGCAGTTTTATTAGAAAAAAAGACTCAACAATATATAAAATTAAAAATGTTGCTTTATAAAATATATAATGTTATAAAAAAAGAATAAAATATAAAAAGTAGAATGAGGAGATTTCATATTTCCATTTGTAGCTTCAAGTAATTTTCGTGCATGATCAGCTATTAATTGGTGTGTATGAGCAGTAAAATGATATTCATCAATAAATAGATAAGTATCAGGAGTTGAACATAACTTAACAATAGTATTACTTGATATTTGCCAACAATTTGTCGTATTATTAATTCCATATGTCGAACCATTTATAAGAATATTTGCAATGAGTAAATAAACATCAAATAATTTGAATGATATATTTGAATAACTTGATTGAAGTAATTGAATTGAATTATATAGATTAATATTATGTTCATGTGTAAGTCTATTTAATAAATCACTGATATTGAAAGAAAATGTAGCTGGATATGCTTGAAGTGGTGGTTGATTAACAATAAGAAAATGTTCAGCACCTATTTGAATTAAATCATTTATTCCATTAATTAAACTTCTAACAACAGTTGATGGCGATAATGTTAAATTAAAAAAATAATCATTTCCACCAGCCCAAATTATATAAATTGTTCGATGAAAATTAGTTTGTCTTAAATTAGCAGTATTTTTGTACATAGTTATCTGTTGACGAATACCTGGTACAACGAAATGATATGCTGTAATACCTAATACTAAATTATTATCAGTGGTAGCACTTCCATATGCATAATTAATAAGATTAGATATGCCTAATTTTTCTATCCAAACTTTTCCATTAGAAAATCGACCTTTATAATAAGGTGGAACAGGAGGCCATTTTGAACCTGTTAAATTATAAACATTGCCAGTATCAGAACTTGATTCACCAAAACAAACTATTGTATCATATGGAATTTCTTCGGATTGAATCATAAAAACATTGAATATTAAGATAAGCAAAAGAAATTTATAGGCGACTAGTCGACTGCTATACATGTTTTTTAATCGTATAGAAATAATTTTTTTTCTGTACACCTGTAATTAATAAAATATCGTAAATAAGTAATGAAAAATACTGATGGTGTTAGAAGATTCTTTTATTCAACTTTTCTTTACGCTCTCGGGAACAGAACTGAATAGCCGAAAAAAAAAGACCGAAAAGAGCGAAAAAACCTATTAGAAAAAAAAATAGATATCAGCAGCTAGAAGGATGTCAAGCCATGTACGCAACATGTCTGTAACAGACGATAATGAAGAACAAGTAAATAAATGTATATTCGAATTTATATTTTATGTGCATATTTTGTGTATGTTATATGTACACACACGAATCATTCGTCCATGACTTGTGATGACATATCTATTTATATAAATTAGAAAGTGATCTATAAATGAAACTAACTGTTGATACAAAAAGAGACTATTTGGTTGTAAAGTTATACATAAAATTAAAGCAAAATGTTTCATTCAACTATGATTCAAATGGATTATTTTTGTATAGAAAAAAAAAAGTATACTAACAACTAACGTAAAATAGTAATGTCATTGATAAAGAGAATTACACATGCTAATTAGAATATCAATAAAACTATTTGATAATCAATGCACTTATAAGATAGATATGAAAAATTTTTATAATATGAAATTAAAAAAATACATGTATGAAGAACTTTTGGTCAGTCCTAAGTATTCTAGAATTTTAGTGTATCACTTGAATCAAACCATATCAGTGATCTCAATATCACGTATTGTAGAGCGCACATAAGGATAGAGGTTTATTAATTAAACATGTCTATCAGAAATCATGTTTCAATTATTCTAATTTAGTAATCATACTTTATCGTAGCGATGATTGGTTCAATAGTTCGCCTTTGACAATAGAGTATAATTACCTTCAGGCATATTTTCACTGGAATTAGAACGAGAGTTTAAAGTGCAACTTTTAATCCTCTGGACAATCCCATAGCAATATTCTCAATATAAATAACACTAAATTGTTGATAATGTGAATAGAGATATAAGACAGCCATTCATGTATAGTCTTTGGTGCGTGCTACACTCAGCATGTGTTCCGCATGAACAATTTTTCATACCGTACGACCGACGTTCAGTTGATAGTGGAGCACCGTATCAAATTTTGGCATACGAAGCGAACTTTATTTCACTGTTTATATTTTTAACAAGCAGCATGTAGCATAGAAATAAGAATGAGGCAAAAGATTCGTTGATATGGAAATAAGAGGTATTTACGAGTTGAAATATCTCTCTGTGACGAACTCAAATCTACGATAAAGAAATGAGAACTTCATGTTTACGTTTTATTGCTTAAGTCAAGATATTTGTGATTCAATTGGAAGTAACTAATTACTGATGTCAAAGTTATATCGAATAAAAGACGGACTGATAATTCGATCAAGTCCTGTTAGATTTTCAATATATCAAGAATCAATGCGTCAAATTATTTCAAGCAAAAAACGAATTTTTTCATTAAATAAAAAATAAACCATGGAACTTTTTCAAGAATTATTTCACGTCTAAATTACTGAGATGACATTGTTATTACACAAGATTTTTACAACAGTCTGAGATTATTCATATAAACGAATTCAAATGAACAAATATGTGACTTGGTAGAGCAAGAAAAGATTTCATAGATTTTATAAGCGTGAGTGATAATCGACCATTCGAAAAATAAGGTACTACACAAAAAGTAGAATTTATGCTAGACAATACGTTGAATCAATCTTGTCTTGAATTGTGCAACAAAAAAAATTGAAATATATGGGATGAAAACTCAAAACCTTTGGCAGTTGTAATGTAAGATGCTGATAATTCAATAGTAAAGCAAAATTTATTCTTCGTTTCTTTATGCATGGTTTAATTGAACTTGAAGAGCTAATTCATAATATTTGTTTAGTGACAGTCTTTCAAAAAAAAAATACGAACTTCATTTAATCCAAGAAAATAAAACAAAAATTTAACTTCGAATTTCATCACAAATGAACAAATCAGATGTGTCGAAGTTCCTCATACATAATCAACCGATTTCATTGATAGATCAGTCGAAAATGACATTCTTCTACATGACGAACAGCCGTTGACACAAATTCAAGGGAGGAAAAAAAATGCAAAGATCATCTGATAAAATCTTCATATTTCATTAACAATGAAACTCATTAGATCTTATCATTACATAATCACTTTCAAAGTTAACTATAAAGAGTTTCGTGTATTTTTTTTTCAATATTGTGTGACATGGTGTAGGTATATATATATGAAGCGTAGATCTACACCGAGAGACTCAGACACACTTATAAGCATACCCCACACTCACATCATTTTGGATTTTTCTTAACCATATTAATAACTAGTGGCAAAAATTACGATTCAAACAGTGATCGGTACCTTGAATTACTTTTCATTAGATTCCAGGGAGAAAAAAAATGATATATCGAAAAATTACTTCTTATTTTCTACAGTATTGCTTACGTCAGTTTATCCATGTTCTAAGCCTTTATGTATTTATATAGATAAGAGAATTAATTTATTTCTTCGAGTGAAGTGTGCATTCTGAGTATATACATAGATAAGATCAGACGAAAAAAAAGTATATAATCATATATCAATCTAACTTGTAGATACCGAAATGAAAATAAAAATTTACCTGAAATTTTTTGCAGTTTAATAATGCTTGACAGTAAATCCATCATTCGCTTTTCCATTCGTTCAACGATATGATAATTTTTGACATGAAAATCCGTTTTAATCTTATCAACACTGAATAGCATCTTCTTGAACATCTATTTATGCATTATCAAACATCATAATCAAATATAGTTTATCGAATAATTTATAAAGTATAACAATCAGTCTTTTCGCAATTTCATCCTTCTACGCCATGTTGTGATATGTTTACCAGTTTCTTCTGTCTCAACGACTCTTAAATCCTTTTTTTCTTATCAAAATAGGTGCATATGAATATCGGTGAAGAGTAGACCTGTCCATCCATATTCACACCTAGAACAGCACCCACTACTAGTCATTCAAAGATAAATCCTCATAGAGATCATGCAAAATGCCGCTCGGATGCATTGATACTGCTAGAAAATGCTATCGCATTTTTCAATAGCGCGAAACCAGAACAAAAATTTTTTTTCCTAATCGAGACCAAAAATAATTGATTCCGCTCAGCACTAAGCCGTACCTTTTTGCAGACACTATTTCTCTTCATATAATCGATTAGTTTATATAACTTCTAGATCGAATCTCTATTCTGTAAGAAATTTTTTTTTTTTCTAAATATGTATATTTTATTTGGTATAAATTTTCTATATGAAATTCACTTTCGACTGATACAAACATCTATTTCTTTGGTATTGTAAAAACAATGAGCGAGAAAAAAAAATACAAACAAAAAAAAAAAACCAACAACACCTTTAGAGAAAAAGAAAAAAAGATGAATACAATTAGAATAAAGAAAAACTGGACCAGCCAGAAAATATCATATCACAGATACTATTTAAAAAAACACAAATTAAACGAAATGACTCTTCTTTGAAATACAGATTAGTTTTATTATTATTATTATGTTTTTGGTTCTTAAAATAATAACTAAAGATCATCAGCATCAAGATTTGTTTTCATTGATGACATTAATGATGTCCGTTTTAATGTTGCTGCTGGTGGTAATGGTGGCATATCTCTTGGATTAATATACATATTTAATTTTCTTGATGGAATTTCTTTAAGAAAAGCACTAACACCACCACTAACACCAGTAACACCATTTGTTGTTGATGATGATGATGAATCAAAACTTCGAAATTTATTTGTATGATTATTTGTATTTGATAATGTTGTAAATGTATCAGAATCTTGTGCTGTATGTGGACTTGATGATGAATTTGATGTTGATGCTTGAAAATAATCTCTATCATCTGTATGAAGAAATGTATTTGATGTTTGTCTATGTCTATAATGAGAATGACAAAGATGACGACGATGACGACGATAACGACATATAATTATTATACAAAACATTAAAAGACAACCAAATAAAAATGATATTAAACAAACAAGTATCATATGTATTAATGTAAAACGATTATCATTAATTGTATCAATTAATGGAAATGTTTTTAATAATAATGGACATGTTGAACATAAACGTTCTTCACGTATTTCACCTTGACAAAAATTTGTAAGACATGTACGTGTACGATATTTTATTGAACGTAATCGAGTTGATGTACATAATGAACATTCAGACCAATCTGTCCAACATGACCAATTACTTGATTTAAGAGTCATACAAGTTAAACATTCACGTTTTTCAATATTATTTCCTAAACAACGTTTTCCTAAACATGTACGACGACGAGTTTCAACTGAACCAGATATATCACAAGCTGGATAACAATCTTTTATAAGACAACAATAAAAAAAAAGAAAAATATATATTCATTTGTTATAATAGATTAAAATATTTACCACTCCAATCCGACCATGGTGTCCAATCATCAAAATTTAAATTATCTAAAGAATCTTAAACAAAACGGAATTTCTTTTTTGCAAAATTAAAATTATTTAAAACAAAAAATCTACCTGTTTCTTGACAATCAATTCCTCCTTGATTATTACACACTCGATACATAACTGTATCTGATTTTATGTCTGGTAATTGTTGACCAGATGATGAACCAATTGTACATTGAAAACGAGTACGTTTTTCAATTATAAGACCATCATTTATTGGATTTATTGTAGGTGTCCAATCACTCCATACTGTTACTTGTTGAACTAAAAAAATATTATTTTTTGTTTTTTAATTTCTCGCCTACAGTAGTGAACAACACTATGCAGTTAATTCTGTATAGACGGAAGAAAATCTATAGAAAACAATCGAAACGATAAAACTGAAAGCTTTACTCGGTTGTGTTTTCGAGACTTCAACATCTTACAGTTATACAAACAATTTTTTAAATCCTTTTTTTTGTTTTACAAAAAAAGAAATTTATCAAATCAATTTTCAATAAACTACTAAACTCATGATAAAATTGAATAATGAATTCTTATACTAAAATGGATTATTTTTAAGCAAATCTTTCTTTTCCTGATTAACATACTTGGACAAGGCAATTCATTACATAAACGTATTTCCTCTAAACATTCGGAACATTTATCTTCATTAATTAAACAAGTTCTTCTTCGTTTTTGTATTCCACCACCACATGTCCTTGAACATGTATCCCAATCTATATATAAAACAAATTTAATTATTAATTCAATAACAAAAAAACATTTTTTTTTTTTTTACCAGTCCAAGAACTTAAGCGTAATGATTGATCGGAACAAATGATTTCCGGACATAATTCTTCTTCACGTTCAGTTCCAATACATAAACGACCATTATTTTTTGGTTCAGGATTTGTGCATGTTCGTGTTCTTGATCGAAATGATTTTCCACATGTTTTTGGACATATACTCCATTCACTCCATGATGACCAACCACCATGAACTATAAAAAAAAAAATTAATATCATAAAAAAATCTCATCATTCAATCGTTTATTTAACCTTCACAACGAGTTATTTCAACATTTGATCCTTGACATAATCGACCATTGAATTGTGGCGTTGGTTGTGTACATGTTCTTGTACGACATTGACATTTTTCACCTGTTATTTGTTCACATATAAACCATGATGACCACGATGTCCAACCACCATCAACTGAATAAATTATATACAAATAAATAGAAAAGAAGGGAAAAAAAAGAAACTCTAATATTAATAAACACATACTTGTTGTATTAAGCATAGGACATGTCAATAATGAACGTGAAGAAGAAAATGTCGATGATGATTTTGTATATAAAATACATCGTTGTTGATTATTATCCCATGTACAATATGGATCCATAGCAGATAAACATAAATTACTTGTATTAAATCGATGACAACGTGCAACAGATAATTTTAACACTGATATTGTTGTTGTCATTATTATTTCATTCTTGAAAAAAAAAATAAAAAAAGAAATTTTTTGTTTTTTATCTTTTTAAGCAAAACAAAAAAAATCAAAAATCTTTACTGTTTGTGAAATAAATTCTGCTTTATTAATTTTCCATTGATTTTCAGGAATATTTATTGGTTTTAATTGTATATGTTCAATTAAACATAATTGATTATTTATTAATAAATATTTTCTTAAAGTTAAACTATTATATGTAATAACAAATAAAATTGTTATATCATTAATATGATCAATTAATAAATGTTCAATACGAATATTATCTAATATAAGTGCATCATATGATGAATGAAGTACACCTGATCGAAGAACTGGTCCTGATGATATTCGATTTTCATTTGACTGATTTGGTTCACACTTAAGGCAATAGCAAAAAAAAAACAAACAAATAATTATATCTTTTTTAAATATTATTCAATTTTACTTTTTCTGATTCTTGTTTTAATGTCGATGGTAACCAATATGATTCATTGGATTTTTGTGTTAAATATGGTGATGTAAATACACGTTGTAATTCATCTACTTTATATATACAAATAGCTGAGCCTGATAAACCACTTCTAAATAAAAATATAAAAAATTTTTCTAAGCTGTTAGCACAATCTCGACGGGATTAAAAAGTCAAATACGATTTAGTTGTTCTTCACCATTAATTTTACTTATAATCCTTCAAAGATGCAATAAATAGTTCATATCTAGTATTATAACGAGACGCTATTGATATACGATCTATGATCGAAAAACGAACAATTCCTTGACTCTCATCAGTAGCAATTATGTCCATTATTCTATGAAAAATCTTTAAAACTATAATTTTATTAATATACAAACGGCTAGATGGATATGTGTGTATGTGCGCCACACACACAAGCCTATCCGCCTTGTGCTCTCTGTTTAATCTTACATAATATTATCAATAATACTTTTAAATTACATATTCTTTCTAATTTTGTATTGTACAAACAACTGACCTATGCCCTTGTGATCGTATATCAACAACGTTTGTTCGGGGATATTTCTTTTAGATTGTGTTTCAGAAAAAGAAAATCTTCCTTAAGAAAACAAATTAATTAATTTACTTTGGTAAATTAAAAGCTCCATAAATTAAATTTGATGTACGATCAAAAACAATTGATTGTAATTCATTATAATCAAATGAACTAATATCATTATGAATTTTTTTTGAACATAATAAACGTAATTTTGAAAATGTACGAAATGTATCACTAAATTTCATTGTACCATCATCATATTTACATACACGAGCAACACGAGAATAAACAGTCTAATATATAAACAAAATTAATTTTTAAATTTCAACAAAAAGTTCATTGTTTTTTTGTTTTTTTTGTCTTACCGTTCCACATGATAAATGTTCAAGAGCAACTTCTCGAAAAAATGTATAAACATATGAACCAATATTTAATATTTGTATAAAATATGGATCTAAAAATAAACGATTAAGAATTAAAAATTATATTTTCTTTTTTTTTTTGAATGATTAAATAGAAAAAATATTTACTTCTTAACCAATTTGAATCATGTTGTTGTGTTCGTAATTGTTTTCCTTGACAAAAACTTCTTTGTATTAATGGATCATTTACACCAAATACTGGTTCATTACTTGTTGCTGAATATAATTCACCTAAAAAAACAAAGAAATTTAATATTCTATAAAAAATAAAAAACAAACCACTATCAATTAATTCATATGTTGATGGAAAATAACTATTATAAGGAGATTTTCCATCACCAGAAATCAAATTTTCATTTGAAATTATTGTTGATAAAGAATCTGGCCGACGCCACATACATATTGGACGATAAGAATTAGTACCACATGTTAATAATAATTGATCATGTGATCGAAGTGCTAATACACGAATATAATTTTCACATTGATTCTATATATAAAATAGAATAAAAATTCAAATAAAATTTAAAAAAAAAAGAAATTTACAAATGATTGAATTTGACTTCGACATAGATTTATTTCATTTGTTGATGATTCCCATTTAAATTTTTCCAATAAATGAAAATTATCAATTGATAAACGAATTATTGTATTTCTAAAATTACAATGAAAACAAAACAAAAATAAATTTATTGATATTATTTGAATTTCTGATCAGACATTGATTAGATCAGTTTGTTTTGGCGTGGCTTCGAAAAAGAAAACGCAATTTGATGCCTTTCCCATCTCTCTCTCTCTCTCAATATGTTGCTGTGTCAACAAAACTATTGTATGTTTTGGATATAATTAGCTCCTCGGTCATCATCTTACTAAGGCTTTATTTCTCTAAGGTATGCTTGACACCCATCAGACTCTCATTTTTCTCACTTGTCATTTTACTTAAAGTGCTCTTCGGGTGGTTAGTAGTCATATCTATCATGACGCGATGGAGCAAGAATAATGTGTCAATAGGTAAACATGTCTGAATTTACAAGTAATTATCAAAAAATAAAAATAAAATGAAAGATATTCTTTACTTTGCTCCAATTATAATTTGATCTCTTTGTCGATCAATTGTAATTGCATCAAAATTATCATCATTTTCTTGATAAATTTGAGCATGTCGTAACATTTCTAAAAACAAAAAATAACAATAAGATCAAATGAACATATAATCATGTCTTTCATTTTAAATCTACTTTTCATATATATACACATATATGTGATAGACTCAAATTTCTTTCGTAAGTATATGTGATTCTAATTTGATCAAAAAAAGAAAAACGTTCCAGTCTAGTCGGTTTTTTTCTCCTGCTTGAACATAGCGCCGTTCATTTTTCTAATCAAATAATGACGCCGACACCATGAGAGTCTCTTGACTAATTTACAAGACAAACATAAATGAACCAATAGCAAAAATTATTCATCTTATTCAACAACAGGTGACGAATGTAAACTTATGAAGATAGAATACTATTCATTCACAGTTGTCACACATTCAATAGGAACAATTATACAAGAATATGTTTCTTCTTCGTGTTAGGTTCATTTTCTTTTTTGTTCAAAAAGAATCAACGAAGAACTTTTGTCATTTTTTTGTCTTTAATGAATAACTATATAAATATATATGAATGATGTGATAATATTGACGTCTATCGATAAGAATTTTAATATTGTTCAACTGTCTTTTTTTTTCTTGTTTTGTTTTTCACTATTATCTTTACTCTCGTTTTAATACAACTGATCTTACACACATATATGTATGTGTATTGAATTGTTGATTTAGTCTGTCTAGTAAAAGTATAGACAAAAAAAAAAAAAAAGAAAGGTGTTGATTCTCACACATACGTACCATTGTACGAGACAAATCGAAAATCGGATGGATCATCGGCCATAATCGAACAAATATCGATTTGAAAAAGATAAAGTATAATCATCAATAATAATATGTTTGAGAACTTTGTTTCCATAGTTAATATTGAACAATTTGTTTTGAGTTCTTTTTCTTTTTCAATCTGAAATAAAGACGTAGGATTCAATGAATGAGCGTCTGCACAATTACGAAATGTCCACGATTGGGATGAAGAAGAGAAACCAAAATGAAAGAAGAAAGAAAAAAAAAAGAAAATTTTCTTTTCTCTTGCTTTGCGTTCTGTTGTCCAAGGAGAAATAATACAAAAAAAAAAAAAACGAGAGAAAGAAGATTTGAATCAGCATCTATCTTTCTTTGTTAATGCGGAAATAGAAGTGAAGGCGTGAGTCCAATAATTCTAACGGTTTAGTACGATAGCAAGGACATTCTCTTCAACGGTGAAATCTCTTTTTTTTTTGTTTCGATTCAAATGTAATCATCGAGCTAATCTTCAGGGGTGGGCAGAAGAAAAAAAAACGGGTAGGGTAGGGAACTTATTTTTTTTAATGTTACGTCATGCAATAATACAGTATTTTATAAGCATAAAGAAAAGAATAAGATGAAGAAGAAATAACATAAAACGGAAGTGCCCATGGTGACCTACTGCTTGTTCAACATGTCCGAATGATCGAGGACAACAATAATCGAGCTCATTAATTTAACTGACCATCGACTAACATCAAGCGGACTTTATAATTGATTCCATCTGTTCACTATTATGAACATTAACTATACAAATTCTATTATCATCATGATCAAAAATTTTTTTCAATCAATCTCTACTAACAACATATATATATATATATATTTACATCTTAGATTTGATAGTCATGATTGTCGACAACTCTATATGCCCATAAGGAAAAATGTCTTTCATATGGATGTATTTAGATTATTGACGAAAGACGTTCTTGGCTAATTGTCGAAATTCTCTGATGAACTCGTCAATTGACAATAAACAGACCATAGACGTTGATTGATGAACCCTGACATGTCGTCATCGAACATTGCTCTTCTTCTATATACATATATATATATATATATACAATTACGCCATACAGACGACAATTGTCAATGACTATTATTGATCGAAGGAGGTGGAGAGACAGAAAGAGAGAACAAGACAAAGAGATACTGATTATATAACATCGATTTCGATGATGACGATGATCATCATCATCATCATCATTTTGTTATTTGTCAACAGAAAAATTGATGGGTGTATCATCACTTAGTCACACCTCTTGCTTATGTCTTTAAAATGTCGTCAAGTTGAATATGTCCGATAAGAAATGAATGAGAATAAATTTATTTTATTTAGATCTTTATGAGAGTTCTTAGTGACATTTTTTTCTTCATCTTCTTATTTCTTATACTCACAGAACATCTTATTATGTCAATGAATAGAAAAGTATATATTACGCAAGTCAATATGCATCGAGATTTATATGATTGACAAGAGAAGACAAAGAACTGATGATGAAAATGTGCAACTCAGTAATATCATAATATACAAAGAAAAAAAAATAACGAAGAAATAGAAGAAGAAGAATTGAATGAAAGAAAGCTTCAATGAACATTGGTGTTCAAGGACGCATATATATATGAAATCCATTTGAGAATCAATGAGAAGAAGAGCAGGTGTCTTACTAATGATCTCACTTCACTTTACTTACTTGATCAAGCTTTTATCATTATAAAATAGACGGAAACTCTTCACATAAAGGATATCGAATGCTCAATTTAAGTTGATCATAAGCGCATAGAACAGATTATATGTATATATATAGACGATCTCAATCTTTCATAGTCAATATACATTGAAAGCAGACAGATGTGAAGTCAAAAAAAAGAAAAAAAAAGATCAAAGTAAAACAAAAAAAAACCGAGAGGAAATTGAAATTGAGATCTCTGGCACGCGAACTGTTGTCTTTTGATTTATAATTTAACATCAACACTAATAATAACAACAACAAATCATTCATCAATTTTTTTTGTACTTACTTATGGTCTGTCTTCTCTCATTGATTGAACTGTGTATGCATATATAAAGAGATGGATAAAGTGAGATAAAAAGTAAAATGACCATTTGACATTTTCTCATTTCTCGTTTTGCTTGTATTTTCGTATGTGCAGAAAGAGAGAGAGAAAGAAAAAGAAAGGAAGGCTAATATTAATCAATCTATGTTTGGTCAATAGAGAGATTAGATTGTGTCCAATGATATATACACGCACAAGCTAAATTGACATTTCCAATATCGAAGGACACGCGCCGTCGTCGTCTGGTCGATTGCTCGTTTGCATTAATATGTCATGACTAGTAGTTTCTCTCAATTGATTTTGTTTTCCATTAGATACTACACTAGAGAAGAAGATTAACATTTTCATGCTAATTGCAACTTTTTAAAAAATTAGACAAGCGATGCATGCAACCGGAAACAATATGAAGATTTTATTTTATTCTATTTATAATCATGTTTTCAAGCATGTGAACATCGTATAATAACAACAAAAAAAAAACATAGAGACAATAAATCATACATTAACTAAATATTAAGTACAACTTATTCATTTACCTTCAAATGATTATGATCTTGTCATCTGTCGTTTGTTCTCTACATAAACTATAATCATTAAATTACTAGATAGTTGCTCGTTGAACATCTGTTCTTTTCCATAATGCTTGTGCGGAAGTCAACTGACTGTGACATTGACAATGAACTCTCTAGGTTTTCTTTTTTTCTCTTTGTCTAGTTAATGAACCTTGTATTTTTCTTTTTCTTACCCGTCACTATGATATATGACGTGTCTCGCCTCATTTAAAAAAACTATATATATATTTCGTTTTATGACGATATTTAGATGGAAGAATATTGAATAGTATGCTTATCGGATATCATAATATCAAAGTCAAGCAGTCCGTGTAAACGAAATGTGAATATATACATGAGCCATATGTGAAGAATGGAATTAAAAAAAAAAAAAAGAATTCAACATTTGCTCGTCTGCTGTCACTTTTTATGGTATCATGAACTTAAAGTAAAAAAAAAATGGAATTTCAATAGTTTGCAATTTTTTTGATTAGAAAAAAAAAAGAAAGAAAGAACACATGTCGCCACAAGACAAATGTGAAAGTAACATATCGCCAACGAATGACGATGACGATGATGAATGGAACAAACCAACGGTCATTATTTATTTTTTGTCTTATCTATATTAACAATGGTAATTTAATAGGATAGTTTTCATCAGGTGGTGACGCATAGAATAAAAGAAAAGTTAAACTATGTTTTTGAGAAAAGAAAAAAAAAATTACAATTCAATGATAAATTATAAATGTATTTATTGTACTGATAAAATAACTAGAAGATTATTGTGACATGTGATGTCAGTCAATCCACTGAATTCGTTATTTAACTGGAGGCCATTTGAATCGATGAATATTTTTTCAAGCATAAACTTTATAAAAATTATGATCAAATTTTCTTAATTGTATCATATTCAATTGAAATTTGAATATATATATTTCGTACTTAAAGTTCATTAAATCAACATGAACAAAAAAAAAATATATTTGAAAAGAACAATACTGACTCATATTATACATCTTATCAACATCACGTTTGTAAATATTTGTTAATCGATCACATTATATTATAAATTTATATTCAGTTGTTTTTTTAATTCTCAAGCAAAAACAAACTTGATGCCATTTAAAACAAAAAGAAAAAGGAAGGGAAAATTTTCACCTTTTCTTTTTTTTTTTTTTTGTGCTAAAATTATTTCTAGACATTAAAGAATATTGCAACACTCATAGTGAAGTAATCGTTATAAAACTTGTTCATAATGAATGTAGAATATATTTTATTGATAGAGATTATATTTGATAAAGTTTACGCTCTTCAATAAAATATTAACAATGAGTCATATAATTTTGTCATTATCAACAAAACTAAATCACATACTTCAATCGAAATCTTGAATATCATTTCTAATTGTTGATCATGAAATCACTTTTTTTTTTGTATAAGTGAATTTTACTTTTAGTAAAATCTTGCTAGTTTTAAAATAAATAAAATAAAAGAGCTTATATATATATATATCTTTCATTATTTTTTTCGTGCGTGATACACTCAACGAAACAATATCAAGTGAGAAAAAAAAAATACATAATCAGAATTCAAATAAAAGGAAAAAAGAAATGAATCTAGGAATATTGCGAGTGACAAAGGTAAAAAGAATGACACAAAAAAGAAAAATATGCAGACAACATCAAATATATCTATCACATTTTTTTGTTTGTTTTAAGAGTTATTAAAATAATTATTCAAGTTCTCCAATTGGAACATTTTTCATCCAAAGTTTATGCATAAATTGAAATAAATCATCTGAAACTGAAACTTTATATGGTGTTGGATTAAGATCACGTTTATGATCTTTTCGTAATTCATTAATTTGTTCTCGTACATATGTACGAATTTGTTTTAATGTTGGTAATGAATATTTTATTTCTCCATCAGCCCAATATAAATTATATAAACTTCGAACTGATGTTGGTGTAACATATGCACGTTTTTGTTCTGAAAATGGATGTCGACTAAGCATTCGAACTGCTGCTTGTGGTTCGGGTTCATCAATTCTTGTTAATAAATCACATAATGCTTTACCATCATGACCATAGAAACGAAAGAGATTTTTTCGACCAGGTATTGTTACTTTTTCAATATCTTGACTAATTTTAATACGTGGTGAACCAGCAAGCTAAAATAAAGAGTATTTTTTTAAAAAAAAAAATGAAATTTTTTTTTATAAATAAAATTTTTTACCTCAACTAATTTATAAACACAACCAAGTGCTGGTTGTTTTTGACATGTAACTAAATGTGTACCAATACCAAATGAATCAATTGAATGTCCTTGTTTTTCTAATGATACTAATGTATCTTCATTAATATCATTACTTGCAACAATTGTAAAATGTTCCATATATGATAAATTTAATTTTTTTGATATTTCATGAAATTTAGCACGAACTTCTAATGATAAATAAGCTAAATCACCTGAATCTATACGTAAACCAACAGCTTGATAATTACATTCATGTAAAGCACGTGCAACAGCTAAAAAATTTGGTACACCAGATTTAAGTACATCATATGTATCAACTAATGCTAAGAAATTTGTTGGAAATGCAATTGCATATGATATAAATGCAGCTAATTCTCCTTTATTTGTTTCATCAGGAAGAATTTTAAGTACTGGACCTATTACATTTAAATATTGTAAACATAAATCAGCAAATGGACGACGTTGACCAGTTATACGATCACATAATTCTCTTTCAGATAAATCATCCATAGATTCATATGAACTAACATATGCATGAGCATGTGTACCTTTAACAGGTATTCCATAAAGTTTACCAGCTAATAAATTTGATGTACCATCAAATCCACCTAAATAACAATATTTTGATGCACTTAAACCACCATCAGGACCTTGAGCACGACGTAAACCAAATTCAAGTAATGTTTTATCAGCTCCTATTGCTGAACGAAATCGAGCAGCATTTGTTGCAACTAAACTTGCATAATTAACAAGTGTTAATAATGTTGTTTCAATTAATTGAGTTTTAATAACTGGACCTTCAATTCGCATTAATGGTAAACGAGGAAAAACAACTGTACCTTAAAAAGAGTTAAAAAAAAAACAAAAATTTATTTTTTGAAAAATAAATATTTTCTATAGATGTTTTTACCTTCAGGTACAGCATATATTTTAATATCATTCATATTAAGTGTTGATAAATAATCAAAAAATTCTGATTCAATATAAGATGGTAATGATGCACGAAGATATTCAATATCACTTGAATGAAATTTATAATCACGAACAAATTTAAGACATTCATCAAGACCAGCAAATAATGTATATTCACCACCAAATGCTAAAATATAAGAACAAAAAAAAACAATTTAATTTAATAAGAATGTAAAATATGATTTTTTTTTTTTGTTGACATACGATTTTTTCTAAAATATAAATCAAATGTTGCCAATTCTTGATGTTTATTTGGTTTCCAATATGCATAAGCCATGGATATTTGATAAAGATCAGTTAAAAGTGGTTGAACCACACTTGATTGTTGTTCTGATGACATCAATAAGACTTTTTCACTTGTTGTTGAGATCAAAGATTCACGTGATGTGCAATTTCTAAATGATGATCGTGTGTCTTCTTCAAAATATGAAGATAAGGATGGAGAATATGATGGTGATGGTGAAGAATTTATTATATATTCAGATTCGGTATGAATAGACGGTGATAATAGTGCTGGTGGTGCTTGTTGTGATCGACTATCTACAAGTCTATATAAAATTATTTAAATAGTCTTATTTCAATGAAGTAAATCAAATTTGTTCATACCTTTGCATAAAAATCTCTGTGCTACTCATTTTTGTTAAACAACCTGTATGAATATCGCTTATTTGTGGTATACAAGCAATGACTTGCATATTATTTATATCTAATTTACTATCGATACGTTCTCTCTCTTTCTCTATCTCTTTTCTTTATATTAAAAAAGAAACAATAAAGGCAGTTGTGACGTGTGCAATATGATAGTAGGTTGTGATAACCGTACTTCAAGCTGAATGTAGATTGTAATCTTCAATATTATGAAAAGGATGAATATTGGACTTTATATACCTTATCCAAGTGTTCTCTTCCGTTGGATTTTTTTTCTTTTTGCATTTCATTTAATCAATTGATTTATTATCACTACGTAAATATTTTTCTATTCATATAAACTTGATTTATTTGCATTATTTCTCAGACTCCGTTGACTCATTTTAAGAAAAGAGAAATTATCAAAAAAAAAAAAAAACAAGTAGATTGATATTGAAAGCTAAGTAAATATTTTATAACCGTCTATCCATCCTTCTCCGAAAAGAAAAAAAATCCGAGAATAAAATATCATAGAAGACAAATCAATATGACCTGGACAGAATGTCCTCATATGTCAAATCAAGGGATTGAATTTACAAAAAATTATGAAACAAGAACAGCATCAACATTTTGTTGTTTATCATGTGTCATATGTTTCAAACAGTGCAGAAAAATCGTGAAAATAAGGTTTCTAGTGTATATATATATGTGTATGTGTATGTGCGTGGCTGTGCAAAAAGTAAGGTAAACTTACTCGTATTCTCCGAAAGTGTTAATGGTTGTCACTTTAAAAAAAACGCACAAAGAATTACACACACTATATAGTAAAAAATCCTATTGGAAAAAACATTGCAAACAATCTTTTTCTTCTTTTTTTTTATATAATTTTATATGTCTCGTTACATATATGTTTCATCTGTCTAGTAGCGCACCTTTCCTGTTCTTTTTAACAATGTTTTACACATGCATTATATCTTTTTTAACTGAAAACATACGTCTGTCACGTACTTTGTTCGATCGTCGTTTTGATGCTGCTGGTTATATTCAGTTGTAATAATGTTTTTTTGAATATTGTCGTTTAAATTTTTTCTTCTTCTTGTTAACGTCAATAAGAGGAATTATAGCACGACGTTTTCTTCGATGATTTTCTGATTGATTCTTTTCTTGATAGTACTTTATTGATGCCTGTTCTTCTTACTAATGTTGCTCTTATTGTTGTTGTTGTTCTCGCGCTCGTTTCTACAAAAAGCAATTATATTTTAGATTTTTCCGAAGGTGAACGGAAACTAAGGGCATATATAGTATATATATATGTGTGTGTGTGTATGTTAGTGCACTTTAAGAAAAAAAAAAATTTAGCGAAGAATGATTGAAAGAAATAAACATGTTTATATAGAGTCGGCAAACGACCGATCGATTAACGATTTTCGGCTAAATATTTTCAAGATGAATGTTATGTCTACGAGCTATTCTAATGAGAAGATCGTCAAACATGCAAACTTTAGATTTTTGTTTTCTATATTTCAATATTATAAATAATAGCTAATTGATAGGAATATTAGTGCAAGACTTTTTTTTTGTTTTTTTGTTTTTTTTTGAAAAGAATATTATTCATAAGAAATATTGAATGCAAAACATTTTATTATTGACTATTTGTATTACATATCTTTGAAACTGATAATATGTCAATAATAATGAATAATTTATCTATCTTAAATTTATTTTCATCATATAATATTTTTTTGTTTTTTTGTATAAAATCAAGGTCAAATTTGTTATACAATTCAAATGATTTATGTCATTCTCTATAAAATATGATATGAGTAAATAAAATGTATTTTTTTTTTTTGCTTTTACCTGTCGTCTTTCATATTATAATTGCAAAGAAAAATTGACATAGAAAAGAAAAGAAATAAATTATACACAGTACAGTGATCACCAATCAATTGATAGGATAAAATCCATAATAATAAATATTATTCATCATATAGTGCTTGTATGTTACAGGTACCTTATTAATAAATATTCGAAAAATATTAATGTTATAGATAAAAAGAAGGGCAGATGCATATGACACGAAAACATAGACATACAATTACGCAACAGAATTAATGGTATATATTAATCATGATTGTATTTCATTCGCTAATTAAAGTTTGTTTTTTATGTAATCATATTTTTATACTTTAGATATGCACTTTAAATAAAAAATGATATATTTATTGTACAAAAAAAAAAACAAAAAATATTGATCTGAATAATATTCTATAACATAATACAGAGCACTTTTTTTTGTTCTTCATATTCATACTCTTTAATATTGTTATTTTCATTAAATTCAATTAAAATATAAAATTTAGCCTTTATTTTTGTATTACGAAGTTGATTTCAATTGATTTAATATCGTTTTATTTTACTTGATTTTAATACAAAGTAATTAGTCAATAGAAAAATTTTTGACTTTGCTATCTTGTTTTCTGTTTTTTACTTCAAAGAATATTTGTTGTATGACTCTTAAATATTATCGTAAAAGAGATATTTACGAGGGAGTTATTCAAACTGTAACTCGCCGATTGAGCTCATATGGAATTCACAAAGAGATTTTAGTAAAATAAAAAGTCCTAAAAGGGATCAAGTTATGACTGTTTTATTAAATTTTCGACTCGTAATTTCGTTCATCGATATGTCTAATGACTCTGGAAATATTCTGGAAGTTTCAGCCGAAAAGAATATTCCTTTGTCAAGATATTGATTTTCAAGTGAACTTGATTTTTTTGATAAGTAGACTAAGTGTTGAAAATTCAATATTTTAATAAACAGACTTTTTTTTTTCTGGCCGAAACTTTCAGGATATTCTAAGGGTCATTAAACCTGTTTGTGGACAAAATCACAGGTCGAAAATCGATGATTTGATTTTTCAGTAAATATCTAAAAATGAGTAGAAAATTTAGTAAAGCGGCCATAACTCAGCTTTAGAGATCCATGAGTACAAACTATTTTACGATTTTTTTAGTCTTACTAAGACTTTCTCATGGGGTCAATATGAATTCAAAACAGTCGATTACAGTGGGAATAGTTGTATATATTATTTTAGTATCATACGAGGATTTTCTATCGTATCAGTTACCAAATATTTATAGCACTTCAACAGTTATATAATAAACGAGTGGAGATTATTCTTCAATCATTATACATATATAACTATTTAACGTCTTCTTTTTCTGTTAATTTAAGCACATGTTTTTCATATACACCTGTTAACAAAAAAAAAGAAGATCATTCTGGATTATTCTTTTTCTTCTTGTTGTATAAATTCTCTGATTTCATTCCATAAACGATTCGTTTCGTTTCATTTGGTTCAAAAAGTACATTCTATCTAACTGATTCATCCTATAATTCTTTTTGGTTATACTTATATTAAACCAAGTATAACGAGATTTCAAAGAGCAAAAAAAACCTTAAAAATAAATAAACTAAACTTTTATTTCATGAATTGTTTAAAGCAGTTATCCTAACTAATTATATATAATTTCATTTCTTCAAGTTATCTCTACACAATAAATTAAGTATTTTAGTTATAGTATAATCCAAGCAGTTTGAATTATGCTATTTAATTAGATTTTATTCAACTAGATCAGATAATTCTAACAAAAATAAACATAGCACTAGATTTGAAGAATCTAATAATTGTCGAATAATTGCAATAAATTTCAAGTTGAGATAGTTATCAACATATGATTTAGCATTGCCGTGATGAAGTTTTACAATATGTATATCAAATCCTGGTCTTCGCTTTCTGGTATGTTGACACGAAATTATAAACGATTATTGATGTCAGAGTAATGACCCATAGCTTATTCTCATGTCATAAAATGAATAAACATGAGATCTCAAAAATTATACAGAACAATGTTTTCAAAGCAAAAACACTTAGTCGAAGTATAGTAAGGTCATTATCTCGGTGTACTTTTGGTAGAAAGAAAAAATATCGAAAGTAATCTTAATGCAGTTTTAGTACACCCTTTCATCAACACTACGTAAATAATCTGCAGAAGTATCCATATATTACACTTATACATGAACTGTGTGCACTGAAGCTGTATTAATCACACTTTCGATGTTTTTTACTTTCGGCGTTTTTTTCCTTCTACGAAATTCATACATATCCATGCGCTCTTATCGAATTAATTTTCTTTCAAGGTATTTTGCGTTATTTAAAATTTGTGCCCTCCATGTATAACCTGTTTAAGGTCATGTGTATCCCATTTATATGGTGGCCCTGTAAAACACTGTCACTACATTACAAAATTATCATTTTTTTTTCAATCGCGTGGTGAAAATCATTATCAATTCGTCAGGAAACTTAATCGATATTTTCAGATGTGTCCTCAACTATTGATCGAACGACGTATGCGTCATCATCTATCTTTTCGAAATTTTCATGGAACCATTTTGCAATTCTATTATATAGTAAAATTTGACCTTCGTAAATAGAATATAATTGATCACAAACTACTAATTTCCTTATTATATTTAGTACAACACATATTTTATTATGAAAATCAAAATTCTTCTCATTCATCCTGGAATAAAGATAATTATATAGCTTTCATTTGAATGTTGTATTTAATTATGTCGATCCAATCATGATTAGACATGTACGAAACCAAATTTATTTAGTACCGGTAGCTTCTTTTTGAGTAGTTCCGATTGTAATTACGATGAATCTCGTATGTTTCTGGTCTTACACATGTCTAATCATGGTCACAGATCAGATATATATATATCCCCCTGGACAAAAATAGTTAGACTCGGTATTTCGAATATATTTCCACTATAAGACCACACTTTTTTAAAAGTAATTACATATTCTGAAAGCCCGTGGAGTTTTCTATCATTCTGTATAATTAGATTTGAGGTTCGACCTATTCATTATCAAAATAAATTGAGAACAATGAAAGCACCCTCATGTCCAGATTCCCAATAACTTGATTTAGTCACTGGCGTCAAAATTAGTTTTTTAAATTTTTTATCACTATAGTACCATCTTTTGAGAAAAGTAATTATGTATTCTGGTAGAGCTTGAAATTCTCTATCATCCTGTATATTTATTTATTTTCTTATATTTATTTATTTTTAAAAAAGTTTGAGTACAATGAACACATCGTGAATCGAGAGGTACCAAAAATCTGCATTTTTTTCGCTATTTAAATTCAAGACACTACATTAATACATAGGATGATAGAGAATTTCAAGCGCTATCAGAATATGTAATTTCTTTTGGAAATAATTATTCCTATAGGAATAATAATTGGAAGGAAAACTAAAAAAGGTGGCGAAAGAATGCAGATTTTTGATACCTGTCGATTGAGAGTGCGTTCATTGTACTCAAATTATTGTTCAACAAATAAATGTAAGGCAATAGCTAAATATATGGGATGATAGAGAATTTCAAGCTCTATCAGAACACATAATTACTTTTTCTTAGAAAGATATTTCTATAGTCGAAAAGTTTAAAAAACTAGTTGAGGATACAAAATCCTGTCTGTGGGGAATCTGGACATGAGGGTGCTTTCATTGTTCTCAATTTATTTTGATAATGAATAGGTCGAAACTAAAATCTAATTATACAGAATGATAGAAAACTCCACGGGCTTTCAGAATATGTAATTACTTTTAAAAAAGTATGGTCTTATAGTGGAAATATATTCGAAATACCGAGTCTAACTATTTTTGTCCAGGAGGATATATATAATATTATTAGTAATGCAAGTATATATGAACAAAAATTCTTCGTCAAACTTTCTTTACTATGATATAATATGAATTTCAATAGTTTTAATTTCCTCGCAGTATTAATAATAATTCATTAATATTTGATCATTGATGTTATCGATTTGACAAGATAAACTGTCAGATTCTTTTTTTCTCTTGAGTCATTACAACATCAGCAGAAGTTAATATACTTAAATTAGAAAAAATATTCATAATTATCATCATTTGCAATTCATAAAATGCCATAAGTAACAATTCTGACTGAAATATAAAAGTCAATCAGTTTTGATATTATTCTTTGATTAATTTGAATTTGAAATTTAAAATAGAATCGTAATTTGTTCAAAAAGTGATTATTAAAAATGTAATCATTACAATGATGTTCAACATTTGAACTAATATAAAAATCTTGACTTTCATCAAAATTTTCTATTAAAGTTAATAAAGATAATATTTCAAAAATAAACGTTATACTGTGTATGAAAACACGTTGAAATTACAATTATTATTTATTCCTTGGATTCATGATTGATCTATTTAACCTTTTGACAGTGGACTTATTTTAATAGCAAATACAATAGAAATCTATTGTTAACATGGTATAATGTGGAAATTATTGGCAATCATAATTCTTGCACTTATTCTTGATTTAGAGATGCAATGCTATTAGCAGTGGTATCTAGTTCAGAACATAATAAATATTGAAAAGATCTGTTTTACTATATTTCAGCTTCGGTGTCTATTCAAAATTTGAAACTGTAAATTTTACAGGCTTTGCTGCCAAAGAAGTTAAAGCAGTCACTGATACCATCCGGATGCTAGTCGATGGTTTCAAACGAAGTATATGTTCACGTAATAGTAACTGTAGAAAAAAATCAATGCATTTCAATTTTTCTTCATATCAATATCGTGTTAGATCTAGTTGAATCTGTCTGATTGCTTTTTAAAAATTATTAATCGTACATTTTCAAACTAGCATCAATGGTTAGAATTTCAATAGCTAAGTTTTTCATAATAATTTGTCGATAGTTTCCATCTTTTTCTTTATTGAAAATTGATTTTATTTTGAGAAAAAAAAACTGATCGATTTTAAATTAAAAAAGATCACATCTTACCTTATCAAGAATCTTTTTTTTTTATTCTGATAAAACTTTCTTGATTAAAGATAATTACATTTAGTAGAAGAATTTTTTCTTGACGTAAGTTTTTAGATGTAATGATGATCTTTATCCAGCGACAAACAAGTTAGCATTATCTTCGAAATTGATGGTTCTAGAATGATATAATTGATTAGATGATGAGCCACACATACCTAAACATTCAATTAAAACATCAAAAACCGGTCGATCTTCATCCAGTGGCACGATGATTACGATAGTTAACGTTCAGCTTAATATAATTTTTACTTTTGAATCAAGACTATATATATTATACAGATCCAAATAATCTATGAATATCCTAAAAAAAGTGACTGCACTTTTACAGTATTTTTTTAAAATAAATGCCATATATCTTAAGATAGAACTATGATAATAACGTGTCTTTTACATCACTCATACAAACCAGCAGATTTTATCTTTTTCAAGTTGAAATTCGAAAATAAGTTTTTCTGGTGCTTTTGAGAAGAGACTACGGCATTTATTTTAAAAAAATACCGTAAAAGCGCAGTATCCTTGTAGTAATAAGCTAAGAACACGAATTCTTCTCAGAGCACGTATTTATAGTTCATTTGGATCTACATAATGTATATAGTCTCACCTCAAAAGCGATTGAACAGTTGTACGATTTCCTTTGTCAGTAGAGGCCAACATCATTTTTAAATTAATTGTTTTCTATGGAAGATGAGTCATCCTTGCAAAAAAAAAAAACAATTGTAAACATATTCATCAGTTATAATTTACAGAATAAATATTTCTATAAATGAAAAATCTCGACGATAATTCATATTGAACTAACTGTTATCGAATCGACTATCAAGTCGTTCTTCTCAGGTTAACGGGACATCCCCCCCCCTTTCCGGGGTTTCTCGAGAATGGCTCATCAGAAAAATTTGAAACTTTCACAGCTGATAGATCTCGATATGTAGAGTAAAAGTTGTCATAGACTCAAAATTCTCAAATGCTTTTTTCTAGGAGATATTGAGATTGCAATGGCTAAAAATCGACCCCCAGATCGCCCCCGTTTCTCAGGCACAGTAAATCCGATTGGGCTGAAATTTTTTCTACAGATAGTAGAGACACTTTAGGGGACCTAATTTTTTTGGTTTCTTTCTATCACTTACCGTTCGAATAAAAAAGCCAAAATACGAAGAGCACCCTAAAAAATCCATATTTTTTTGTATAGTGCTTGTCTTGTAAGGCCTGCCAAAACTCAACGATACAATATTTTTCAAAACAAAAAAAATTAGGCCCCCTAAAGTGTTTCTACTATCTGTAGAAAAAATTTCAGCTCGATCGGATTTACTGTTCCTGAGAAACGGAGGACGATTCTGTAGATTTTTGCTGAAAAATCTGGTTTCTAGAAAACCGCGAAGGAAAGAAAAAATCGTGCTATACCCCTACGGCAATTGATTTATCTTTTCGATTTTATTTTTGCTTTAGAGCTATATTTGAGTTCTCAAAACGTTACCAGTAGATAGAGGGCACTTGAAAACACATGTAGAGCAGAAAAAACAAAAAATGAAAAATTTGAAAATTTTGGGTCCGGAAAGGGGGGGGGTCCCCTTAAGTAGTATAAATATTATTAATATTGTTAGAAAAGTTTATCATCAATAGCTTTACATTTGCTAATTTATATTAGATTTTTTTTTTGATATAGTGTCTAATAAAATTGATTAAGTGTTTAACATTATAATTGCATAACAAGAATGAAAATTGTTTCCATAGTTATGTATTTGCACTTTAAAGATGAATGTGTCATTTATTACATATTTATGGTTTGTATAAATATTTGAGTAACTATGAGAAGAAGACAAATAATATTCTTTTGTGTCGCATGTTATTCGGACAAGATGAAAAAGAATCGAAAAATTTATCGAATAAAGTGCAACACGTTGTAAAAGCAAAAGAATTCCAAAGGTGAGATCATTATTTTTTCAAATAATGTCAAATAAATTAAATTAAATTTCTAGTAGTTCGATCTTTTTTTTTTTTTATTTTTCAATTTATACTAAAATTTTTTTTTTATTTTTTTGGTTAATATTATATGAATATTTTTTGTTATTATTATTATTATTTACTTTTGCTTTTTTTTCCTATGAGTTAGTTGTGAAGCAAGAAAATAAAAATTGTTTTGAATGACTAAGTATTTCTTCCTTCTTTTTTGTCTAAAAGAAAAAAAAAACATCTCAACATCGGTTAAAAATAAAACAAAACAAATTGAATATATATTTATTTATGTACGACTAAAATAATAAATTTTCTTTTGTGTTTTTATAATCTTTATTTTTGACAGATGTCGAATGTTCAATATGAATATGTTGATGAATCATCAATTGATGAAAATTATAAATGTTTAATATGTAATGAACCATTTCAACAACCAGTAACAACATCTTGTGATCATACTTATTGTCAAGAATGTATTCAACGTTGGTTAGATGAAGGTTATTCATCATGTCCTGTATGTCGTCATCCTTTATCAATTAATAATATAAAACTAGTTACAACTCGTTTAATATTAAATATTCTTGATCGATTACTTGTTAAATGTCTACAATGTGGACAAACTGGAATTCAACGTGGTAATTTTAATGATCATATTAATAAAATATGTCCAAAAGGAGAGATTGTTTGTTCAGCATCTGATATTAAATGTCCATGGTCTGGTCAACGTGATCAATTTCAAAATCATCTTATCAATTGTAGTTATGAACAATTAAGACCAGTCTTAGATTCTCTTATTAATACAAATCGACAACTTGAACAACAAGTTCAAAATCTTACGAATCAAGTACAAAATTTACACACAGCAGGTTAAATACCTAATAGAATCCTACGAAGAAGACTAACAAGGAAATCTCTTCAGTTGTTCTCTTTCCATTTCAATAAATTCTTTGCTTATAGATATGGGAAGAAGATTTAGCTGAAGAGGTTCACTTATTAGTGTTTATAAAACATAATTCAGTCTTACAGCGAGAAAGTTATCTTTTCCACATTCTTCAAGCATCTCTCACAATTTGTGAGATGACACTAAAGATTAGAGGCATCTGTTTTGCTTACAATCAAATTTTGATAGTGTATAATTATTTCCCAAGATTGTGCTCACAATATTTCTATTGTTTTTATAGTTCAAAAGCCAAGCAGACGATTAATAACTTTTGATAAACTTTTTGAAATCGATAAAAAAGTTGATTTTGGAACATTATCAGAATCATATGAAGGTTTAAAATGGATAAATGTATGGTATATGCATGAACAATGGGTTAAAGCAAATCATGCATATAGTGGATGGGAAAATGCTTTTACAAAAGGTCATGTTTGTATTGCTTTTAATGGAAAAGGTAATTCTATGAGCATCTGTTCATCAAAACGACGAGGTAAAGATACATTTTCATTAATTTCTTTTGAAGCAACAGCTGCTTGGCTTGATAATCTTCAAATTAATTTAATTGGACGACGAGTTCAAGAAGATCTTTATTCAACAACAATTATCCTCCAATATGATACTTCTCAAGTATTTAATCTTGATTGGAATGACATTGATGAGATTCAATTTATACCAATTAATGGAACATCACATCCAGGAACTCAATATACTGAAAAATATTTTGCAATAACATGGATATTGATAGATTAAAATTCATGTTTGTATATAGAGTATTATTTTAATCTTAATAGATTTATTAAATAAAACAAGAAAATGTTGTTGAGAAAACTATTTATTAAAATCATAAACATTTATTTTGTTCAATTTTTGAATGAATCAAAATTTATAAGCTGCGAATTAATTCTAGTGTCTATTATTTATATTATTATAGTCGTATTGCATTTATAAACGTTGAATATTTTAATTGAAAGATTTCATCTGCTTAATAATGTTGTCAACAGAAACCTAAGATGCTTTGTTTTGCAAAAAATAATATCATACGAGTCAAATGTTACATGCATGAAAAATGATCGTTTGTCATATTGATTCAGAAAAAAAATTGCATAAGAAGAAATGAATAAAGAAAAATTATACATTGGCAGTTACTTTTCGTATGTACTAGTTTGTAAATAATGTTCTTGATAATTACAATATAGTCCTTCAGTAGTGATATATAAAATCCTGACTTTTTTAAAAATTACGCCTTTAGTCCTGGTTTCTAATCTGCTTTGGTAAACATAGTTCACAGGAATTAATGTAGAATTATATATCAATTAGTGTTATAGAATAAACACTCATGAGAGAAAATCATTTAGATGATCTAAATAATATTTGCATCGTTCTTTTGCGTCGAAATAAATTCATTATAAGAGATAATTGTTTGGTCGACTACGAAGCACGGCATCAATAAATTGGTTAATTTCCATGTGCATCTCAGCTACAGAGACATGGTTTTTGTGAGAACAGAATTTTTGAAAAAGTTCACGTGAGGCGGTTTATATTTTGTCTAGAAAACACCGAAAAAACACGTTGAGCACATGTTGCAGTTGTTTGATATGCAGGTAACCATTTAGTTTTCATTGTTGCAAGCATCCCATCAGTTGTAGATAAGTCTATAAATTTGCTGGTTTACCACTTCAATTCCGTTAATGGTACTGATCGACAATAATTTCTTAGTAAGCCTAAACTAAAAGATGTTATTGTAGGTTTATATAATTTATATTCTGGTCAAATGAATAGTCTCACTCCCATAGAGCCCTGTAGTTCCAACAAAAAAATATCCGACACCATAGTTTTGGTTCATAAAAACAAAAAAAATCGGTTCCTAAAAAGTGTCTTTGGATTCTGTGAATTATTGATAGCGTATGAAATAACTAATGAGGGTGTTTGTAGAAATTTCTACTTTTCATTTTTCGAACTTGTTGACATTTATTATTTTATTGAAAAATTATTTTCTTAAAAAGATAAAACAAAAAGAGAAAGTTTGTAAAACGAATATGAGTGTGGTTATTGATAGCCTCTTTCATCACACTCACACTCTAAGAATGAAGAGGAGTCATACATGTAAAAATTGAAGAGTTGTTGCGAGTTTTAAAGTTCTTCTTCAAGTTTTCAACTATTGTGGAACATAAACACACGCCCAAACACCTACAAAGCATCTCACTATATGTGGATGCCCAAGAAACAGAAAAAAAAAATCAGTCTATCTCGTATATTGATCAGGTTTCAAATACTATTACTATGTATCTGACAGGTTTATATTGATTATCCATGTATCAATATATTTCATTCTTGGATCTGAGTATAAGAATAAGGGAGAAAATCTTAAAACCATAGGTATAGTTGAAAACTCAAAGATAAATTTAAAACTCGTAACGAATTAACGAGTTCTACACTGCTGTTGAATTATCTTAGTTTGTAGTGTTTGAACGATGAATGTTGGTTTTTATTTAGCAAGAGATACCAAAGTATCAACTATTATGATTGCTGATGAATTTAGTATATCATCATTTTGTGATTTTATTAAACAACGAGCAATTGGATCGACAACTTCTTATTATAGATATCGAACTGAACAGGATTTTTTTATACTCGAATAAACTTTATCAATGGTCTAAATTTGATACTGTGCAAATTAAAATTGTTTTTTTTTCTCTCGACAATCACATAGAAATAAAATTTATGTTCAAAAATTTACTTTGAGGGAGATTGAAATATAATTAGGAAGTTGTATCATGAAAGTACAACTAAAGTCGCAGTATCAGTAAAATCATATTTTATTAAAATAATTGCAAATGATCAATAATGTGATGAAAAAAAAGCAGCATAAATTCTTGAAAAAATCTCAATTGATCGATATATAAGTCGATATGTCTGTATAAAAATATATTCTGATAATAAATATTTCTTTTTATGAAATGATTTTACTCATTTTGTAATATGACTTCTCGTACTCTTTAAAATAATCAGACCGAAAAAAATTTCCAAGAGATGAACTATTATTAACGCACCCCCTTGTAGAAGGAAAAAAGAATTTTTATTTTTTATTCTTCAAGGTATTTTTGCATGAAATTGTCGACAACGTGCATTATTGTTTCTTTTCTTTCTTCAAAAGCAAAGAAAGTTTCCTACAACAACTTTTTCTGTTTTGTCCTGTTCTTTTAATGTTGGATTTTTCCAATGATGAGATGTTCTTTTTATGTTAGATTTTTCCAATGATGAGATGTTCTCTTTATTTCTGTGAATTATTTTATTCATTTATCATTTCATTCTTATCGACAAAGACATTTATTAGCAAATGGGAAAACAAGATTATTATCGACAACAATCATTTAATGATGTATTAGATAGTGAACAGCAAAATGATGATGATGATTATTTGAAGACATTTGAGACATTATTATTCGAAGAATTATTATGGCCTATAAGGAAGTTTAATTTCACTAATATTATCAATAATAACTTATTATATGATGACGCAAAGCATTATGGTCTTATAGAAAGTAATTCACTCAAATGGTTATATACAGCTGATAGAAAAATGATTAATAATGTAAGAATCTATTCATTTCGGTTTGCTAATTCATGCAATCCTGATTACTATGAGTCATTTATTATAACAAATCATCCGTGTTTTGCACTAACAAAACAACCTCGTCATGGATTAGAAGGATGGTACAAATATACAGGAAAAGAATTACCAAAAACGATTGAAAATTATTTACATGTAGAAAAAATTATGAACGAACAAGTATCACATAAAACGAAGATCTTTGTGAATAATAAATATGAACGATTGGATATTGAATTTTATTTTCAACATTATTATCCGAAACGATTAACAATTACATTTGAATCTGGTTATCCTGCTACTCCTTAACTAACGTTGTGTAGACGATAGAAACACGTTTTTTTTTTGTTTTATGTTTGTATGATTCATTTCATTGAAAATAAACATAATCAAGATGCATTCGAAACTCTTTTTTTTCCATAATAAGTTTTTGTCTTTAATCTTCTAAAATAATCAAAGTGAAAAAGAATAATGATTTTTTTTCAGAAAATTACTATTTTAAATAAAGTTTTTATCGTAATAAACTGTTTTAAAAAACGAAAAAAAAAAATGATATCATTGATAAATTCATAATTATTGTTAGTGAGAGTCAATTGTGATGACAATTAATAAGATGTGAACCATTGTTGTATCTTTTTTTTCATTACAGTGCCGTCAGCTTGACTCCAACCTATCATAAGAAGGTAGAAACATTTCTTCCTCTCGAAATCCATCATTAAATGAGAATAATAAAGAGTATACGAGTGTTTTGATACAATTGTCATATGCGACTCGAAGACAGACCATTTAACCGCTGTATTGTACTGTAAAATAGGTTGGTATTTAATGACCGTATTTTTGCTGTGTTGTATACATCGTGTTTATGATTAAAAGGTATAACCCTCCATAACTGCATTTGTGCTGTATATATACCGTGTGGCGATTGCGTAGAGTCATTTTCATCCGTAATACAGGGTGCCGTTTATAGTATTTGTAAACGGTTCTACGATGGTTAAACTTCAATATCCCTATATAAACATGTTTATATCGTAACTTGCTAGAAAAATTTCGTTATTCTCTCGCATGATTATTGATGGACAGGTATGCAAAAAAATTTAGTTTTCAATAATCTGATAGAAGAGTAGCAGTAAAGCTTAAAAACTACCATCAAGAGATCTAGACTAAATCAAAATATCCTTACCATATATAGTACTTACTTGTCACAAACAAACGACGGATGTGCAATATAGAAAAAATTACATATCCTTATATACATCTGGTAATGATGGTTGAATTGACTACTATAAAACAAACTCAAAGATATGTTTGAACACTATTATCAATTGTATCGGATAAAGTTCAACAAAAACTATCTATTGATATGTAAAGCAGCTCAAAAACATTACTAGGAGCTTAAATTTTATAAAAGCAATTTAAGAAAGAAATACTTTAAACACAAAAGCTGTTCTTGAAGACATCAAATCATAAAAAGCTTGATAGGACTCAATCAAGATCTATTGATTGTATCTCATTACATAATAACTAATTATGGATTGAAATCACTTCAATGATAACACGAAATAATATTAATCAAAGTTTATAGTCATCGGAATTAGAATATTGAATCGAGAATTTTATTCATTTTATTAAAAAAAAACTCATTTATATTACACACTCTGCATTTTCAAGAAAAAAGTTGCTTAATTTTAATAACTGAATTTATTTGTATGAGACAATCAGATGAATGTACTAGTTCCCCAAATAGATCGTTTAATAATAAATCAACTTGATTAGGTACAGGTAGCCTGATTCAATTGAGTGAGTGTCATCGATGTAACACTCTTCAATAATTGGAAATCTTTATTGTTTTTATCAGAAAATATAGTAAGAAATGAAATTTTTTTGTCGAACAAATCGTAAAGTAAAATCAAAATTTTTTCCACTTCCTGGAAAAGAGATGCTCACACAATCATAGATAACGTGAACTTCACTGGTCTTTAGCCTTAATAATATGTTATGATATTTTTTTACGTCTGAAAAAAAAAGCATTTCAGGTTTGTTTTTTGAACATTCATCATGAACATCATCATCTTGGATGACAAAAAAATTCTTAACAAATGTCATAAGTGGTATTCGTCAGCCGTTTGATTATCCGAAAAAATCAACACAAAAACAAGATTTTCATCAGTTGTAAACAAATTTTACTTTTAATAAATAGTATCAAATTCATCAGTGTGACCAAATTTCAAAAACTAAACACAGAATTATCAGAAATGTTGATGCATTGTGCTTGTGCAAAGCATGATTTTGATCAATAGTTGCTGTTGTGAATACTTTCAGTGGTAAAAGTATCGAGAAACTTTCTTGAATTTCATGTACAGTAAAACCTTTGCATGTGAGCAACGTATGTTCTATCACTCACATATATAGCGAGAAAAAAAATAATATTATATGTATTGCATTATGATAAACAACCATGGGACACATAGGAAAAGGAGATGGACTAGCTGTATAAGTATTTCAAAGAAAAAAAAACAATACTATACAACAGCAATAGTATTTGATGTAAGATCTCATCGGTTCTTTTTTGTGTGCTAACAGCTAGTAATATCAAATCATGTCAACACGAGTTGATTTACTTTTGATTAAAAAAGTTTGAATTAATTAAAATCTGGGAAAGAAGAAAAAGATCACCTTGTGTAACGGACAAGCGATTGTAACTAAATACTTATAAGCTGTAAAAAACAAACTGAAAACCTCCCAATAATGAGCATCTTTGTAAAGTGAATGCCTTTGGCCGATCGCGATGGTACTCCACATTCGAGAAGTTTTACTGTAAAAACAATTTTTAATACTCAAAACGATGGATGTTAAAATTCAATTCTTTTTTTCATTTTATATATTCCTCAATCAAAAAATTTGTTACGACATAAATAGTAAAAAAAAAGCAAGATTAACTAGTAGAATAGAATGTAGATTTGTTTGCTAATCTTAATTTCATCTCAGAACATCACTGTACATTTCTGTTCCATGTTTCTATCGCTATATTTCAGTATGCGTCTCTCTTCTTTTTTCTTTTATATATATGCTTTATTTCTGCAACAATATAAGTTGAAATGTATTGTATATACAGAAAAACATATCAGATTTCTAATATCGATTTAAACGCATATCACATCAAAGAAACGATCTTTGTATTCTCCAAAATAATACAAAGAGTTGGGTAAATCCTAACTATAAGGAAATATGGAATCAAGCGACCTCTGATGGATCTTGATTGGTAGTCTTCGAGGTGAAATTGATTCATTGAAAGAAAAAAATGGTGACACATTCATTTTTCTCGGCAAAAATCTAAAGCGTTTATTAGTTTCATTCCGAGTAAACAAAACAATTAAGGAAAAGAAAAATTTTCTTGTCAAAAAAGATTTCCTTTTTATCTATTATAGATTTTCAATTAGTTAAATATTCGTTTTATTTCATTTCAAAATCTTTTAAAATGTCAATGAAATCAAATTCAGCATTTCAACGTCTTCAAACTGACTATCGTCGTTTAATTAAAGATCCAATACCATATTTAATGGCTCAACCATTATCATCAAATTTATTAGAATGGCGATTTGTTATACGAGGACCAAATGATACACCTTATCAAGGAGGAATTTATCAAGGAAAAATTATTTTTCCGTATCAATATCCTTTTAAACCACCAAGTAATATTTATTTTTATTAATTCAATTAATGATTTATTTAATATAGGTATATATATGTTAACACCAAATGGAAGATTTCAAATAGATAAAAGTTTATGTTTAACAATAACATCATATCATCCAGATTCATGGAATCCATCTTGGTAGAAATTAAAGTTTTTTTTTTTTTTTGAAAACTACAATTATGGATAAAAGTGTTCCCATTCTCGGTATCTTGATTAGCATACATTCTATAGATTGAAAAATTTGTATGCATATATTCCACTAAGAATGTAGATCTAAGACATGAGTTTATCTCGGTTGTTTAAAATGAAACGAGAATTATTATGAATTTCATCTATTTATTTTTTATTAACTTTATAACTCTGAAAATGAAGAACTATGTGAGCCGACTGAGTCTTCAATATTTAATGGTTTGTACTAGTTATCTACCGCATTCATTTCATCGACTCTTCCTAGAATAGTAGTCATTTTCTCGTGATCATTTGAGTGGGAAAACAATTATCTGTTGACTCATGGAGATCATTATTCAGTAACAGTTCAGTGAATTGAGCTGAAACTTGTACATAAAGTTTGTCTGTAATTAAAAAGTTTCATGAAAGAACCTCTCACTAAATGAAAATGTCATCCAAATACAGACTCAGAGACAGCAATCTTTTTACTAAAAGCAAGAACATAGATCGAGTTCTACTTGCATGTTAAAAAATGAGTCATGTACTTCTGATAACAGATATCGAAAAATTTCTTAGACAATCTTTTTTAGACTAAATGATTGAAGTAAAGATAAGCGCCTTTCATTATAAATATAGTTGTCTTTATAAACAATCCGAACGATCTGGTACTTCTGAATTAAATTCTTAGTATAGTATGTGTACACAAATTTTCAGTCTTCTAGCATAAATAGTAGTCGAGATACAGTGCGATGGAAGACTTTTGTCCACTACTGTCAATATCTATTTTGTTTTTTCTTCAGGTCAATTTCATCAATACTAAATGGTTTTTTAAGTTTTATGTGTGATACAAGTTCAACACATGGAAGTATTCAAACAAGTTATGCACAAAAATGTAAATATGCTTATGATTCATTATCATATAATATTCAAGATTCAATTTTTTGTGAATTATTTCCTGACATAACTGAAGAAATAAAACAAATATTAATTGATAGAATAATAAAAACAACATCAAATAAATCTCTAGTAAATAATTTCAATCAAGAACAACAATCATTAATTTTATTAACAACAAATAATAATAATTCAATATCAACATCTTGGTTAAATAGTCTTATTAATAATATAATGATTATTATATTTTTAACTGCATTTGCTATTTTAGTTCGATTTATTCTCAATTCTACAAATGACATACAGTAAAATAGAAAAGAATATAGATATTTTGTCTAATGAAAAACATTTAAATATAAACAGATATATATATATATTGTTATTTTTTATCATTATCTTTAGAGAATTTTTTCTTTTCTATTCATTGCATTTTTGAAGTATAAATAAATGTTATGATGGAGAAAATAGACGTTTCTTTTTTTTTTGTTTTTCTAGATATGAGTATTCAAACTAATGTTGTCGGTCCATTGCCTCCACAAACAGGATCAGATCCATATGGAGCATTAAAACATTTTGATATTCTTAAAACACTTGGTAATGGACATTTTTCTGTTGTCTATTCTGGTCGAAATCGTTTTAGTGGTGTTTATGTTGCTTTAAAAAAAGTTGAAGTAAGAAAAATTATTTAAATAAATCTCAATAAATATTACAACAGATTTCAAAAGATTTTATTTCGTGAAAAAGATTTGATTAATATCAAAATTTTACATGAAATTTCAATAATAATGAAATCTGTTGTTTTTTCATTAAATAAAATTTAAATAATTATTTTAGTTAAGCCGAATGGCTGATGCTAAAGCAATTGAAGATTGTAAACGTGAAATAAGTTTACTTCAAGTATATATATATACTGTTTTTTTTTCTTTTTATTTAAATTTATTTGAAATTTTTCTTATAGCAATTGAATCATCCAAATATAATTAAATATATTTCACATTTTATTGAAGAAAATGATTTGTATATTGTTTTGGTATTTAATTATTTATTAAAAATATTGATTATTAATTTAGAAAAAAAAAAAATTTTTTTTTTCTTTTTCTTCATATAGGAATTAGCAAGTGCAGGTGATTTAGCTAAAATGATAAAACATTTTCTTCGATCAAATAAATTAATGCCTGAAAAAACAATATGGAAATTTTTTAGTCAAATTTGTAGTGGTTTAGAACATATGCATTCAAAAAGAATTATGCATAGAGGTATACAAAACATGTTCTTTTATTTATTAATTAGTTCATGTCAAAAGTAGTTCTGAAGGCACTTTAATTCCTTAGAAAAAAGTTTAAAGAAATTTTTTTCTCTATATGAACTGGTAGTAAAAACAACGCTCTATTTTTCTGTACTATTACATCATTCTTCTTCAACTATTATCATAATAAGAAAATGTTATTCTTTATCTTTGCCTCTGGTTTTTTTTTTCGTCTTCTTTAATACCTAACCGTTTATATATATTAGAGCCCATTGTGTTTTAATGCCGGACCTGATAGGATTTGCGTGTAAATTTTTTGGACATGATGTGCTCTAGTCATCTGAGAAATGTGTAGGATGCACTAATTATCGAATACAAAAAACTGGAAGAAAGTATTGCATATCTTCGGGGGTGAGTATCCAATTTCGATTAGAAAATTTCATTGAGAGTATCAAAGTACGGTTCGACCAAATCTAGCTCCGAGGTTTTTCGGAGAATTAGATGAATATATTATCATTGTTGTGCCTCTGGATTCAAGATAATTGAATATTTTTTTATGAATATATGGTCTCTCATTAGATACGAGTAGATATTATAGACGGAACGGCGAAAAAAGAGAGGAACAATAAGAGAAATATGATAGTGATGTTATCGTCACATATAATAATACAGAAAAATAGAGCGTCATTTTTACTCTCAATTCATATAGAAAGAAAGCTTTTTATATAAGGAATTAAAGTACTTCCGGCACTACTTTTGTTACGATCAAAGTAATTATATTTATTAAATAATAGATATTAAACCAGCAAATATTTTTATAAGTGCTGAAGGGATTGTTCGACTTGGTGATCTCGGATTAGGTGAATTTCTTTTTTTTCTATTTTCTCAATTTATTTTAATAATTTAAAATACAATTAGGTCGTTTTTTTGGTTCAAAAACAACATCAGCACATTCAATGGTTGGTACACCGTAAGTCATTGCTTTTTTTTCTTTTCTTTTTTTTATATAAGAATAAACATAAAAATAGATATTACATGTCACCTGAACGTATTCATGAACATGATCTTGGTTATGATTTTCGGTCTGATATTTGGTCTCTTGGTTGTATTTTATATGAAGTAAAATTTGTTCAAATTAAAAAAAAAAACTTATTTCTAAAAATAATATATTCTTTTAGATGGCAGCACTTCGTTCTCCATTTTATGGAGAAAATTTAAATCTCATATTATTACGTCAAAAAATTGAAGCACTCGATTATAAACCATTACCAACTAATTTTTATTCATCTGAAGTTTGTTTTTAATTTAAAACATATTTTTTATTTTTATATTTTATTTTTTTTAGTTACGTCTTTTAATATCAAAATGTCTTGTATTAGATCCTGAAAAACGACCAGATATAATTGAAGTCAATCGTATTGCTCAAATGATGTATTCAAGATTTACTAATCCAAATAATAATAATACTCCAACACCAACATCATCTCGTAATGATTCAGCTTCTGGAAATGTTACACCGGTTAATAATCGATAAAAAATTTTTTGTTTTTAATTATATTTGTTTTATGTGATATCGATGCCTTATCCGTCCATTTAATACAGTGCGTAAGAATATGAATTCATTATTGACCGGTCCTGTTCTTATTCTTACTTTATATTCATCGAATCAAAAAAGAAAAACAATAATGATAATTAAAATTCTTGTCGTTTTTCTTCTTCTCCTTCTTATTGTTGTTGTTTTTGTTGTTGTAAATTTTATTCACATTCTATTTTTAAAATTTCATCGAACATTAAACTATTTTATTTCCACAAATGCACAAATATATTTATTTGACATTCTTCTTTGTAAACCATTCACATTCTTATTATTAATGTTATTTTTCTTCATGAATACATTATTTTATCTCAATTTGTTTTCTATATATTGTAAATGTATTGGACAAGAGCAATAAAAAAAGAATATGCAAATTTCTACAATAGAATTTTTTTTTAAATCTAAGATCATGGATATTTCAATAGTATTAATAATAGTTCGAAAGATATATGTGCTATTTGAAGAATGACACATTTATATCGCTGATAAATGATAAATAATAAAGAGAAATCTAAAATTTGTAACCAAGATAAGATACTCTGTATAAAACATAGAATAAAACTCAAAAGAACAAAATAAAAAATACCTATAATGGACGTGACCATATTGTGTACTTATTTTAATGATCTATTTCCATAATTATCAAAAGAATAAATGAAATTTATAGAATACAATGGTATATAGAACGTCTAGTTGATTATAAATAACTATTAAAAAGATACAGTCAAACATATCTATTATTTCAATCGAGAAAATTGTATCAACAGACGATGGAACAGATGTATTATGTTGTGGATAGATTATTTATCGTTTTTTCGCTTCGATAAATACGATGCTTCATGCAATAGTTTTTGTTACTGTCACATCTCAGAAGAAAGACTACATGAACGCCTGTACAGATAGTGAATATGATGATGATGATGCTATGAATTGATATATAGATTATAAAAACTATCGGTAATTGTTTGAAACTGAACAATAATACGTGTTTCTCTTATGTACGGCCTTTGAGTCCTGATTGTTATTTCAAACCTATGCAATGACTTACCGATGAATTTAATCAATAACTCGACGATGACAAGTTATTGAACAAGTGATTAAATCAGGAATAGCTACTCATGAAATTTAACCATCAATGCATAACTCAGAAGTTAAGTAGTTCGAAATAAAAAATAATCTTGTTTCAAAAGGGTTCTATAATTTTAATTTTATTCGATCCTACCATCAAAACAAACAATTTGATTACAATCATAAGTTTATGTGATGTACGTTGTTCTTTGATCTATATATATATGTTTGGAAATAAAGCTACATTTACGATGTTGATGACCTTCTTTGAAACCATAGTTTGACTAGAACAAAGATCCGTTTTTCTCGAAAACTAGTTTTTTATAGCGAAAAACTTTTTTTCGACAAAAAAATAATTTTTGAGTCTTCTACCTTGTACAATACATTGAGTTGAGTATACAAAATTGTTTTTCAAAATTTAAATTGCTACAGAAGAAAAGAGAGAAATAAAAAAAGTTTTAATTCTTATTACTTCTCACGTTTTCTCTTTCAATATTTACATGTCATATGTTTTATCACTAACTTTATTTTTTTTCTTCATTGCGAATGTTACTTGGTTGATATTCAGATTTTCCATTCAATTTTTGCTCTATTTTTAGTCATATTATTATTTATCTATCCTTTCGTTCTTCTAATAAAATCAGTTTATAATTATCACCGGAAGGACTTATTTTTTTTTACTTATTTTAGTAATGTTTATTTTCTTTCTATTTCGCTTCATGTGAAACTTACGTGACCATGAATCCTGTCAATATCGTAAACTACCTGCCGGATTTAAGTAATGACAACTTAAATTAAGATTCCATTCCACCTGTCACTCAAATAAAACGTGGGTATGAGATGTGTTTGGAACAGAAACCTCATCCTCACTCATTCTATGAAGCTTTTTTCGTTATCAATCCTCAAAAGATCGGAATTCAGAGTTCTCCGATAAACTACAGAATGTGTTATACATGTCTAAATATAATGACAGAGTATATCGTAGGGCAATAGCAATATGTGTTCGACACAGTGATATTTAATAGTATTGAAAACCAATGGAAGTTCAAACACTGGAAACTTTTCACTTCTCTAGGATAGTTAAAGTTTAGGAAAAAAAAATAGTTTTTCATACTGAAATCGAGGCACTCTACAAACTAGACGGGCCAAGAAAATTTTTCATTATAGAAAACCGGATTTTTAAAGGTCTACAGATAAGAATCGTGTTCATATTTGGAATCAATATGATCGATGGTTTATAATCCATTAGGTTTCGGTTAAAAGACGATTGAACAATTGGTTACCTTTCGTCGTTAGATGGGACAATGTGGAAACATGTTATTATTTCTTACGTTTGTCTATTAACATTTTTTCATTATTAATATGTAAATCAAATCTAATATCTATTGGAAAAATAGTCATCGATATTTGAATACATATCTTTGTTTTTTGATATTTTATTCTTCTATTGACTTAATACATACAAATTTTATTTGTTTCAGAAATCAATGAACTGCAAAGAGAAAAAAGAAGTTTTTCACAGATATGCTTTATTTTGTTGTTTTATTATGACATTTATTTGTTGCCTTTCAATGTCATTATCGAGGCATAACGAACACTATCTTTTCTATCACTTATGTTTATTACACTAACTAAATATTAATATTCATAAATTATTTTCAAAAATATTTTTAATATCAATTTTATTGAATATTTTCAGGAATTGTCTTCATGAATTTTTTCTATAACATGTGTGCAAAGTTTCGGATAGTCATTAAATTATGCTAAACTATAGTAATAAGATATCTGTGAAAGTACTCTCAATATATAATGGTGCTCGAAGAGAAACGAATTAGGTAATGTCGGTATGCGAAAATCGATACAGTCAACGTAAAAATAAAATACTCACCTTAAACTGAGATATCACAATGTCAAAGTTATTCTCTTATTTCATTCTCGAAACGTAACTCCAAAATAAAAAATTTCACAAGGTTCGAATTAATAAACAGTTCTTTTAGTTGGCTACTACAAACAATTCTATTTCAAAATGACGTTTGAATTACGATAGATTCTAACATTTTAAATTTAATCATATTTAGAACATTTCTGATTTGATACTTTCTAATAAATATCTTATACATGAGACATGATAGTAACAGGTATTTCGACGACGGTGAACGCATTTATCTGTTTAGACTACAAAAAAAAAACAATATGCAAGAAGGAAAAGAATTTTATTTGTTATGTTTTAAGATAATGTTCTTGTGTATTATTAAATATAAAGAATGATAAGAACAAAAATGATAAAATTTACACATGTTTAGAAAGAATTTGACAAGATGCAATGGTTGATAGGTATTTCTTTTTTCGTTGAAATTCTTAATAATGCTTGATCGAATATATTTCGACTAATTTGAATTTAGTATTTAGTTGCGTACTAATAAGTTCTGTACAAATATTGTATGAATGTAATTTTGATAATGCTATTATATCCAACAATTGTCTTTCTCCAGTAGGAATCGGAGGAATGCTTATTGATGAAACAATGGGCATTGCTGATAGTCAGCCACCTACTTTGCCTTTATCTGATGTAACATCAAGTCGTAAGATTCATCATTTCGTCTTTATCATATTAATATTTTGCCTTCTATCTTTTAAGTTACACCAACAAGCAATGGAGAATTATGCATATTACCATACAATGTTAATAGTTATACTTGGGACATGTATTTTTGTAACGAGGGTAATTGTCCGACAAAAAGTAATCAAAATACTAAATGAACACCAGATAAATTTTGACAACGATGAAAGTATTTTCTTTAGATATTTTGAATCTTTATACAAATAAATATTCTAGGGAAATTTGGTCGCTTTAATTTCTGAGCACCGAGATTAGTGTCTTTCACTTTGAATAACCGTTGGGGGAATACTAATGATATCAACCAACAATGTCTGACATATTATTATTATTTATCAAATATAACTGGAACACAATATAGTATCAATGTACGTAGAGAAGAAACAGGAAGTAGCAGTGAAATAATTGATAATGTTACAAGTACTCCATTCAATGGATGAATAAAACATCAAGTGAATTTTACTAGTACAGTACCTGGATACAAAGTAATCTATTCATTTGAATGATGTACTACTATTCTTGCATTTGTTTATTGTTATTTTTAGATTTACTTTGATTTTGAAAAAATATCTGGACCTGCTACATCTCCGACAGTAATTGCAATCGATGAAATATCAATTCGTCAAGGAAGTTGTTGTACGTATGAATACCTTTCAAAAGGTAACTTTTTATCAATAAATTTTGTTTTAGTTGGTCAACAACGTGTAACTCAAGATACAACAAATATATTAACAACATCAATAGCATCAACGACAATCGATGGTGAGACAGAATCCACGTAAAATTACAAATATATTTTCATTTTTATAATGTACATTTCCTCATTTTTTTCTATTGTACAGTACAGTAAAAACATCCACTGTATCGATAAAAATCACAACTACAATTGAGCAATCAACTGAAGTAATATATATGATTCGAACGATTCATAAAAATCTATAGTATATGAAAGTGAGATAAGTTCAATGGTAAAAACAATATCGAGCATTTCAACTATAACAACAGACAGTAGAGCAGTTTTCTTTCGGGTTTTTTTAAAATATGTAGGGTGCTTTTCTTAAAAGAAAATTGCATTTTTCTCCCAAGTTTTTTGATTAGAACATTGACACGAACAGATTTTCAGATAATTGTAACTTAAGTCTTTAAGTACTTTGAATAATTTTAAAATATCGTAATAATAATTATTTATTCGTTTTGGAATGTAGGTTGCTTCAGAAGAGATTGCTTTTCAAGGCAATGATAATGTATACAAAAAGAAATCTCATTGAAAATAGTACTTGCTTCTCAACTACTATTGAAAAGTGACATTTTTCAACACTTATTGTAATTGACTATTTTGTGCTATACAAAATCAATCGATAATGTAATAAAGAGAAAAATGAAAAAATATCGACGATTTTTATTTATTTTTGCATGAAAGTAGAATTATCTTGAATAGTTTTACGAGAAAATATATATAAGATAGATCTTGTGAGAAAAAAAACGTGTCTTATTAAATTAAAAAATCACAAATATGTACAAGTTCCTGAGCTGAATCTTGTGTTTGAGTCAGTTGTATTTCTATGTCAGTAAACCACATGTATAATTAAGTACAGTATAGATTGTCAAAAACTGTATCTGAGATAGTTCTTGGCAACCTGTTCTATATTTTTTCCAAGTGATTTTGACTATTTGATATTTTATCATTTTTGTTGAGTTCATATATATGTTTACTGATTAATAGAATTTTGTGAAAAGAATTTAATAACGCCATTTGACAAAGTCTATAAAAACTTTATTGAAATAAACTAAATATAAAATTCAAATCTATTTCATATTGTTTTTTTCATGACTTACAATTTTTCACAAAAAAAAAACAAAAAGAAATTCAAATCAATATTCTTCATTATAAGAAAAATAATAAAAATCAAAATCTTTACTATTCATTTGATATTAGATTCATAGAAAACTTTATCTATAAATTTTGTCTCCAATATTTTTTTCCTTTATTTAAGTCTTCAACCATTAGTTCGGACAGTTCGATTACATCTATTACAAGTACTACCTCTTCTACTGCATTAACAACAATTACTACATCTACTTCTGATAATCAATCTACAGAATTCAATAATATTTATATTATTGTTTTGGCTACTGTCATTCCTGTTGTCGTAGTTGCAAGTATTGCGATTACTGTTTGGATTAAAAAGTTTCGTCCAAAGGAAAAAATATTACCATCTACATTGGAACTTAATCAAGTATCAAGATGGCCATCTTGAAAACAAATTAATCTGCTTAAAAGTAAAACAATCAATTCATGAAAGTTCATGTCTTATCGTTCATTTTTTTAAATATTGGTTGTTATTTCGTTGAAAATATTACACAAAGTATTAACTATGAATATGTTTTTAAAAATGTTTTATTTAAAAAAACATTTATCTGTATTTATTCTAATATTTATTATCATCCATTTAATACTGGAAATACAAAAACATAATTAAAGTAAATTTTATATTCTCAAATTGCATAACATTTCATTGGTTGAATTTGTTCTGAAAAATTTCGATATATGTACTTATGTTTAAATCAATTATTCAAAGAAATGAAAGCAGCAAACTGTAATAACTTCCGTAATATTATTTTTTGGTGAATTTCAAGTATTATCATTGAAATAGAGTCATATGAAGAAATAGTATCATAAAAATTTATATTTAATTTATTTCTATTATGAAATTACATTTATCATTTCTATCAATTGAAATGAGATCAAATTTAAATTATATATCCGTATGTTCATCAGTTCAAATTCTATCAATAGCTTTTTCATTAGGTTTTTTCAGATTTACGACAAAACAATAAATAAACTGAATGAAATTATCATTGTCATCATAATCGTAACTATAGATGTTAATTTATTTTTATTGTTTCTTTAAAATAAAAAAATAAAGATAAATTTTAGCCTTTTTCTCCACTAGATAGATGGCTCACAAAAAAATTATACAAATAAGGCAGTCTTTTTTGTCTATATCTCTTCATATTTTTAACAGTGTCACATATCGTAATATTGTTAGTGATAAGAAATAACGCTGATTAACAGAGAATTTCGTTTTTTTTTACCAGGTACTTGCCTATTAATCTACCAATGGAAGAAACTGTTTTTTTTATTCTTTTATTTATCTTTATTTAATCGAGTAAAGATAAGTTAATACCGTTAATAACAATATTGCTGCATTTTTCATAACGATGAATGCCTCTGTAATCTAAAGTATAAAAAAAAACAAAGTTCGAAAAAATGAAAAGATATCGTTTAGTAAGGTTTTAGATAACATATATTCATTGAGTCGTTTGTACAGAACAAGAAAAAACAAATGTAATAACCATTGCATATTTGTAAGAAAAATTCAATATCATGCACTGCTTAACACGAATTTTTTCTTTTGGTAATATTTTTAATAATGAATTATACACTCTAATATATTTTATGTTTAGCCTTTATTTTTATAACAACAACTTCTGCACAAATATTATACAAATGTAATTTTGATAATGCTACTATAAGCAATACCTGCTTTTCTACACAAGGAATCGAAGCAATGCTCCTTAGTGATGCAGCGGAATCTGCTGGTAATGAGCCACCTACTTCGCCTTTATCTGACGTAACATCGAGTCGTAAGAATTATCACTTCTTCTTTATGATATTAATATTTTGCCTTCTATTTTTTTGAAAGTTACACCAACAAGCAATGGAGAATTATGCATATTACCATACAAGATCGATAGTTATAGTTGGGACATGTTCTTTTGTAATAGAGGTTACTGTCCGACAACAAGTAATCAAAATACTAAATGCACACCAGGTAAATTTTGACAACGATGAAAGTATTTTCTTTAGATATTTTGAATCTTTATACAAATAAATATTCTAGGGAAATTTGGTTTTTATCATTTCGTCGCTCCGAAATTCATGTCCTTCCCTTTGAATATCGGTTCGGGTGGTATTAATGGTACCAACCAGCAATGTCTGACATATTATTATTATTTACCAAATATAACTAGAATGCAACATAGTATCAATATACGTAAAGAAGAAACAGGAAGTAGCAGTGAAATAATTGACAATGTTATAAGCAGTCCATTCAATGGATGGATAAAACGTCAAGTGAATTTTACTAGTGCAGCACCTGGATACAAAGTAATCTATTCATTTGAATGATGTACCACTATTCTTGTATTTGTTTATTGTTATTTTTAGATTCACTTTGAACTTGAGAAAAAACCTGGATCTGTTGCATTTCAATCCAGAATTGCAATCGATGAAATATCAATTCATCAAGGAAGTTGTTGTACGTATGAACACATTTCGAAAGGTAACTTTTTATCAATAAATTTTGTTATAGTTGATGAACCTTTAACTCAAAGTACAGCAACTATATTAATTACATCAATAGAATCAATGACAACTGATGTTAATATTCTAACTAAGTGAGACTATGAAAAATGTATTTTCATCTTTCTCTCTATACGTTTTTGCTTATCTTTCTATATAGTGTACCAGAAACATCCATTGAACAAACAACAAGTATAGCCACAACAGAACCTTTGACAACAGTAATTTCTAATCCTTTGACAAGTGTTAGAGATGTGTCGATGCGAGTACAATTTGTATTGGCGTTTCTTATTGTATAATCTCATATACTACCATGTATTGCATGTGTATGTATAGCCATAACAAAGTATATACCTTTGAAAAAATCAAGAGTTCTAGATTTCATGTATTGGACTGTTCATAGCAGTACAGGTACGTGCCAATAGATGCCAATGCATGATGTGTACGAATGTTTCTGTAAGCAAAGAAGTGTCGTCCATTGATCGAGTGCAATTTGTACCCGTACTCGCGCATCTCTAATTTAACATTTTTCTGTAAGACGACGACAGATAATTACATAAATATTAGTATGATATAATAAAATCACAAATGATTAGTTAATTAATGTAGAAATTTTTTCGATAAGTAGATATTTGTATTATTTATCAAAATTAGTTTGAGAGTTCTCTGAAAATATTTTCTTGACTAACAAGTACAAACGATTTTATAACGACAACGATCTTAATAGTATATCATCGTAACCTTTTTCTATAGTTTCTTACATCAGAAATGCCAAGTACTATTTTTACTACAACGACTTCTGCATCAACAATGATTTCTTTGACCACGATTGCGACTACAAGTACGACTACCATGTCAAGTACCGTTACAACTTCAAATACAAGTGGAACTAGTACGACAACTTCAAGTACTACGGCAATTCCAAGTATGACGACAACTACCATGAAAAGCACGACAATAACAATAAGTGAAATTTCAGCAACAACAACTACGAAAATGTTTACGTCCACTACAACATCAATTGATCTAACAACTGGAAATGTTGAACCGACTTCAACAACTAGTGTTTCTTATATAACAACAACCACAGATGATGTTCAAATTACATCATCTGTCAAACTTTATGTTATTATTTTAGCTACTGTTATTCCTATTGGCACAGTTATAGTGATTATTTTAACTATCTGGCTTAAATATTTCGTTTGCAATAAAAAATCTAAGTCAAACATTTTTGAAATGAACCGAGTGAGACCAGCATTCATATAACATATGATTAAATTCTTTTAAAATAAATAACGAATTAAAATGATATTTACTATCGATTACGTTGATAAACGAGTTTTAGTTTTTCGTATTTTGTATGTACAACTGTATGTCTATTCTCTTGCGATTTTACGCAAAATATTCATTCTTTCACTTGTTTCTATTGATATTAGATCTTGAAAATATGAAATGAATAAAATATTCGAAATAAATCTTACACATTTTAATGCATAGCCTATTTATTAAATCTAAACATCTATCTTTAAATAATCTATGTTAATATGAACCTGCATTAATATTAAATTATGCGAATTTTTATTCAGAAGTTTTGTTTGTTTTTTTTTTGAGAGAAACTAATTCTGATTATGAGCCTAGCATAGATTATAACGAATTTTATATTGAAGTTTTTTTTTTTGAATCTTTTTTCTGTCTGTTATGTTATAAGTCTCGGTTTCAATAAACTGATTTTTGTCAAATAAAATTACTCGTACAACTTTTAGAGTTTCTAATAGTAACAATTTCTATTTTAGTCTGTCACGTTCCATATATAATAATACTAAGAATGGAGGAAGAACTCTTTCAAAATTTCTCATCTAGTAATTCACAGTAACTGATGTTGAACAATATCTATGCTTTATTTTATCTGATTTTCTTTAGTAAAGATATAATTTCTTTATAAGAATTGATATGTTTGCATAACTTTCTCGATAGAATAGAATCGTTTCTCATGTTTTTGTATTGAAAGGATGAACTGGAAACTATAAGCCATTAAGAATTTCTGACAGTTGATCAACAGTAGTGTAGAAAAATGAGCTCGAAATTTCGAGGTGAAAAATCTTTACTTGTTACAGAATTTAATTTCTTATGACTGACTAACTTTTCTCGATCACAATTAATTCATTCAGCATAATCCGAGATCCTTATATTGTAGAAGGCGATTCCGTGAGCTTAATATTTAGAGTTAGGATTATGATGATGGCTAGAAATTTGTCATTTGGAGATTTTCAAGCCCATATTTTAGAACTTTTAAAACAATAGAAATCAAGGAAAACGAATAAAATATACTACACTAGCTTCAGTATCCTAAAAATTGATAAAAACTAGCCAGTTTTATAGTTCAACCCGGACCAATCCAGATGCAATTCTGGAAAAGTTGTTCGAATTCATATGTTGCTATGACTGAGTTTTGTATGATGAATTATCATAAATGATCTGATGATTGTTGAGAAATTTGTATATTTACGAAATAATACAAAGGATATGAGTATCTCTAAGTTACTTTTATTTTGGTAAACATTTAAAAAAAAGTCAGTTGAATCAAATTATTAATATTATTTATATACCATAATTTCTAGTTTTTACGCTTTAATACGCCATATTAATACACTTATATTGTATGAATGTAACTTTGACAATGCTATACGAATGGATAATTGTTTCACAACAACAATATTAGCGTAATCATCATTTAAAAGTTTGACTAATTCTGGTACAGTATCGATATGTGAGATATCATTTCTTACCGTATGATTTCTTTTTATTCATCTAGTAAAACCAACAAGCAATTGAATATGTTTATAATTATACAGCGTAAATATTTAACAATAGGAAATGTACAGGGTGTTTCAAAAGTCCACCGAAAAAGTAAATTCATATAACTCCACTATTTATCAAACTCAATCAACTAATTTTTTTTAAATGATAGGTACCTCTGTGAAGTTTTTATTTATATAAACAAACTGCACAAATACTATTCAAAGTTATCACTGTTGAGTGAAGTACGAGAATCATCCTTTTTTCAATTTCAGAAAAACACACTGTATAATGTTTCTCTATTAATGCTTCAGTTCCTTGCGTTTTTTATGGCGTTTATGTGACTAGATCTTGTGCTCACTTGGATATGCGTTTGTTTTGATATTCCACTGCAAAAAGAAGCCTAACAGTGTCAAGTCCGATGATGATGCAGCTCATGAGATCGGTTCATCTCCTCCTGGTTCACCAGTCATCGTAGGAAAAGTTAAAGCGATCTCATGAGCTGTATTATCATCGGACTTGACACTGTTAGGCTTTTTTTTGCAGTGGAATATCAAAACAAACGCATATCCAAGTGAGCGCAAGATCTAGGCACATAAACGCCATAAAAAACCGCAAGAAACTGAAGCATTAATAGAGAAACATTATACAGTGTGTTTTTCTGAAATTGAAAAAAGGATGATTTTCGTACTTCACTCAATAGTGAGAACTTTGAATAGTATTTGTGCAGTTTGTTCATATAAATAAAAACTTCACAGAGATACGTATCATTTAAAAATAATTAATCGACTAAGTTTGATAAATAATGGAGTTATATGAATTTACTGTTTCGGCAGATTTTTGGAGCACCCTGTATTTTGTAACAATGTCTGCCACCTAAAACCAATCAGTTCCCACTGATACGTGTGTACTAGGTGAATATCACAAACAAACAACAATTTTCAACTGTTAAACTGAATTGATATTGTTTGTAGGCAAAATTGTTTTTAGTACAATTGACGAGTAGCGAGATAAGGTTTTTTTCAGCTTAAAACTTCATCGAATAGTATTTACGGTACAAATAAATAATATCTGTCTATTATTGTTCAATGTCGATTGGTGACCAAACAAATATTACAAGACGTAAATTAAAGGCGGATTATGAGAATGAAATGATTAATTCTGTTATAGGTGATTCATTTAATAGATAGACTGATTAGACACACGTCTAGTGATATTCATCACCACGACATGTGGTTACACTATATAGAAGTTTTCATTATATGGATATTTTATTGAAATAACTTTGTACTGTTTTTCAATTCTACCTTTATACTTGCAATCATAATCAATATATATATATATACGATATGATGGTTTTCATAAAATTTCAGTTTACTAAAGTGATTGTGATATATAGGGAATGACTAA
>CAJNOL010000118.1:7930-107076 GCA_905250125.1 Rotaria sordida
ACTTTACTTTACCCAGTAAAGTAAAGTAACCCAACTTTACTTTACTTTATAAAGTAAAGATAAAATGCCACTCCTAGTCCAAAGCAGAAAATAATAACAACGATGAAAATATTTCCATTATTATTCGTTCTTTATCTCTCATCCATCAATGTTCAAAGTAAAATAATTTTTCTAGTGAAAAAAATTGTTGTTTGATTTTCCTTTATTTTCAATTTAGTTAACAATGCAGAAATTGATTGTACCATCTATGATAATGATCTTGATATTATCAATATAAATCCATTTTACGTTTCACTTTATCTATCTCTTTTTTCTACATCCGTTAAGTATGATGAAACATTACACGTTACAGAGTTTAATATATTTAATGATGCTAATCCATCTTCAAGTATATATTGTTTGAAAAATTTACAAAGACTTCAATTATCAAATACAAATTTAACAATATTACCTGATATAAAAAATTTTCAAAAGTTAACATCATTAAGTATTGACACAGATAATGGTACTATTGATCAACATTTACCATCTGAATTGGGACAATTAATATCTTTATCAAATTTAAAATTATCTAATATTAAAAATCTTCAAGATTTACCAAATGAAATTAAATATTTAATTCAATTACAATCATTAACATTACAGAACATGCCAAATTTTAATAAAATACCTGATGAAAGTATTGGTAAATTAACTAATCTTAATACATTAACATTAAGTGGATTACCATATTTATCAAATATTCCATCAACAATGAATAATTTTCAATTATTACGACAATTAGAAATAACTCGAACGAATGTTGATAATTTACAATTAGAAAATTTAGTGAGTTTATATGATTTAAAAATAACTTATAATTTAATATTACAAACAATTCAAATTACAAATATGTTAAAATTATATTCAATTGATATTGAATATAATAATGAATTATTAACATTAATATTACAAAATTTATCTTCATTACAAACATTAACAATTTCATCAAATACAGAATTAGTTTCTTTAGATATAGAAAATCTATCTTCTCTTCAAACAATATCAATAACAAATAGTGCACAATTAAAAAATATAACATTAAAAAAATTTTCTAGATTAGATAGTCTTCAATTAAATTCATTATCAAATTTGGAATTAATTTCATTTGAAAATGCACCATTGTTATCAACTATTACGATTACATCAAGTCCTCGATTGAAAACTATATCATTTTTTGATCTACCATCAATAAAAAATCTTGATTTGTCTGGATGTCAATTAACAACATTTCCTGAAAGTATTTTAAAATTAAAATCTTTAACAAAATTAGTTATGACATCAAATCAATTATCAGCATTACCATTAACATTATCAACTGATTTACCTTATTTACAAGTTCTTAATTTGGTGAATAATAAATTTCAAGAAAATATTTTTCAACCACCACTTGTTTATATTCGTGAACTTTATTTAAGTAATAATTCATTGACATCCATTGATGGTATTGGAAATTATAAATCTTTACAACAATTAGAATTGAATTTTAATAAAATTTCATCAATTCCACTTGAAATCATGAAACTATCATCGACATTAACGGGAATAACAATAAATTATAATCTATTGAATCGTATTCCATATCCAATGGCAAATATGAGATCATTAAAAACTTTTTTTGCTACAAATAATAATATTCCAAATAACGAACGGCAATATCTCTATAGTTTGTTCAACAAATCACCTATAAAAGCTACTTTTTAAAGAAAAATCATACTTTTATGATAAGTTGATTTATATTTATTTATTAAATAAAATAAATCCAGTTCATTAAGAAAAAAAAAACAACCAGTTTCTTTTTGTGATGCAAAGATCTTTGACAGTAAAACTAACAACTAAATCCTTATAACATTGAATTGTGATACACGAATAAACTATTTCAATAGTAATTAAAAAATTAATCTGATTAATTGAATTGTAGTCATCTACAGTTTAAAGCTGAAAAACAACACAAAACTAAAAATAAATCAATTCCAGTCAATACTCTGACAGTGTTTAATTACATCAATCGTCAGCCATATACTCGAGGATGACAATGAACCTTATTAATTATAGTATCATCATCATTTAGACCTACCCCCAACCAGTTATTCGATTATTATTGTCGTAGACTATGCAAAGCCTATTCAAATGAAAAAACTTATAATGGTATTTGTCTCTTAGAGAAGTAGAGATCCCAAAAGTGTTTCTGGGTCTTTGTTTATTTTCCAATATCTTCGAGTGGGATGCTGCCGAAACGGTAGTTTCATAAACTCGATATCTTTCCTACCAGCACCATTTGCTGTAGCTATTAACATAAGATCGGTATGCTTCAGAGTTCTTTCATTCAGTCCCTTTGAGCTAATTTATCACACGTGAACGATTTTCTATAAATTACATTGCCCTCAAATTATAGTAAAATATCAGAGAAATCTTCTATCTTATTTATATTTTTCATTTTAGATAGAAATTTCTTGTGTTTTTTGTTATGGATTCGCTAATTGTTCACTGTTTTTATTTCGGTTTCTTTAATTATTTTTATTTATTTTATCATTGATCTAACTGCTAGCTTGAACTGTGTTGTTAAATCCTATTTCATCCTGCCATGCAAAGTACGTTAGAGTTAGAATGAGAAAAATGTTGGATAATGGTAGGATTAGGACGAAGAAAACTAGAGGATGTGAGCGTATGGGTAAGGGTATGCATGTGGGGAAGATTTACACCTTCAAGACGTATAAACTTGCATCATTTTATAAAATCACAGATTGCTGGTTTTTTTTTCTTCTACTTGCTCGTGACTTACAGATAAACTCAAAAATAGAAAACAAAGGTGAAGAACGAAAACACCGTTCTGCAAAAGAAAAAAAAATATTTCATCGACATAATAAATAAATGCAAAAACGAGATAAAGACGTCATGATATAATAGATTTAGAAGTTGCATTTTGTTTGCTACCGACTGTAAACAATAAGACTATCTCGTTGTCGTATAAAGATTCTCTTTCTTCCAGTTTAGAGGACTCTGGATGTGAGATAAGATGATAGTATTCTTTTGATTCTCATTGTATCAGTTCGATAATGAAGTAGATAGTGATGAATTCGAACAGAATTTCATGCTCAATACGAAAAACAATAAGTGAAGTAAACTATTGCCGGTTCGAAGAAAACTGATCGTACAGTATTGATGATAAAAAAAGTCAATCGTTTCTGAACATTAATAATATAATATTTGATTCAATCGACATAATTCATTTGATGACAAAAAGTCAAGGATGATGTTATAATCAATCAACGAACCTTTTGAGATTGGTTTGATTCAGACAGACTTAAGACAGAATCTGATTGTCAATTGACAAGTCGATTCCAAATGAATCAAATGTACTCTTCTTTGAAACAGAACTAATTTCTAGAATTAGTTCTTAACTTGGAATCTAAGATGACCAAATTCGAGAACAGATTACTCGTTCTGTTCCTGACAGTAACATTACGACAGACCAGGAAAAAATATCTTTAATATGGTTTCTATGAGAATGGATATGAGTAAGAACTGAAAAGTGCACGCGTAATAGTATTTATAAAAATGAAGTCTTCTTTCATGCTAGTTTTGCCTCACAAATCATTTTATTACTGATTGCCAACTTTCAATCTCATTTTATAAATGCTTTGATTCAACGATCGATCAGCAATTATCATTGTCTTCTACAAAATTTCATGATATCACATAATAACGATAGTGTTCGTGAGTCGAAATAGTCCTTGAATCCATTCACTTTCTTTTTCGTGGAAATTGTTATTGTGAATGTTGAGTGTCTGCAAATATTCGATTCGGTAGAGTGGATTAGACAGCGTTGTGAGTAGATTGTTGGAAAAACCCAAGTATTGAAGACTATAATACTGGCTAAAGAATTGGTTGAAATGGATGTGATCTTGTTATTTCTAAATAAAAACAAAATCACCAGAAATTAATGCAATTGTTTCAATACCATCGAGAGATATGAGTTGATTTTCATCCATCTCAATTGTATGCAGATTAGAAATGTTGCTTGGGAGATGATTAATCTTGCAATTCGATCCTCACAATGTTGTAAGCGATTTTAATCCATTGGCAACATCGAGTGAGGACAGGTAAAGATTGCTGTTGACAGATAAAGAGGTAAAAGACGATATTTTAATCAATGTAGCAGGAAGAGTGGCAAATCAATTTTGGTCAAGGATCAGTTGAATGAGTTTATCAACGTAGACGATATCTTCTGGAAGTATTTCCAGACCACAGTTAATAATAGAGAGTGCCAATAGAAGAGTCATATTAAACAATTCACATGGAAGAATGAGAGATTTCGAAGTGTTGGATAAAGTAAAAGATTTGAGGGTGAAAGCAAGGCGAAGGATTTCAGGTGGGATTGATAGGTCAACACAATCTACAAACGAGAGTACTTGCAAATTTTGTAGACAGAAAAGAGCAGATGGAACATTTGGAATATTAACCAGACTCAGTTCGGTCGCACGACCGTTCGTATCGACTAGGGCATAACAGGAACGAGGCGGTGACGGTTGAGGTTGAGATGAATTGATAGAAACATGAAAAGGAAAAAGTTGAATAACTTGTTTGTCCGATGTGTAGACAGAATCATTTATTGAATAATTATTTTGTGGTAGTGGTGGAGTAGCTGGAAAAAAAATAGAAACAAAGATATCTGCTTGAATACCTAGTCTAAAGGCAATACATCAATGTACTATTTCCACTAGAAAAACCACTTTTGAGTCTTCAATCAGATTGTTGTATCTAAGCTAAAAAAACATCACAAAGAGCTTGAAGACATCTCATTTTGTAGAAAATTCTTTGCTCTATCATTCTATGCAGTCAGAACAAAATTATATTTATGCGTTCTAGGTGCTAAGAAAGTAGGCTTTCTAAAGACTCCATCTTTGGAAATTTCGAAATCACATTTATTTCTTTATCTTTTTTTTTTGTGAACACTTTTCTCTACTGTATTTATCAGTTGGATTTGTTTTAACATTCATGATTGCAGAAAAAAAAGTGAAAATAAACCTTATTGAATAATTTTGATAGTAACTATGTGTTATGCATATAACTAGTTCATTTATAGATCAGAACTATTGGATGTCAATATATGATAATAATCTAATAATTGATTGTATGTGGATATTGGAATTATTGCAGACATTTGAGTCTAGGTCATTTTTTGAAGTGTTAATAAATTTTCTAGATGTTGATTTTTATATGATTAGATGCGCGCAGCTTGAAAAGCTCTACGAGATAAGTTAAAACATTCCGAAGAGAGAATACATGAATTTACAAGAGGATTAAATCTAAGAAAAATAAGGTTTTGTGATCTCTTACACTGTAGAGCATCGCTAGATCTATCAAATGAAGCTTGAATGAACTCGACCGCTCTAGTCGATTTCACAAAAAATATCTAAATAGAGCATAGTGAATAAGTGGATAAAAAAGATATAATGACCGGAAAATTGCTAAAAGTTTGTATGGTGTAAAATTTTCTTGCAAGAACTTTAAGTCGAAAAAACTGTCGCCTTGTCGGTCAGAATGCATCGTCTTTCCAACTATATAGTTGAAATTGGAAACAAACATCTACTCTTTGTTGCAATTTTTAATTTTCTGACGAAATCTCTCTCATATTAATATTCATTTTAGTAATTCGTATGCTTAAATAACAATATTTAAGCATATCAGAATATTTTCGAATTGAAAACATCGAATTTTTATCTTTAATATTTTAGATCAGATTTATTTGTCTATGCTTTATTGTGACCCTTGTCTGTTTAATCTCATCATGCAAAGAAAAACTTGAACAAATATTAGATAACGTTATAGATAAACACTGATATAGATTCAGCTTCAAATAGAATAAAAAATAAACGTTTGAAATGTGGTTAGTTTTTAATGTTTTTTGTATATATTTATTTCTATGGCCTTTTGTATCTCATGCTGAAATAAATGAAATAAATCGTCCAACAGTAGGCATAATTCGTTGGGATGCTTGGAATTTAATCAATGGACAATATGATGCAATATCATATTATTCTCATCGAGCTATGAGTCCAGAACATTTTCATTATCGTTTACCATTTTTTGCTAAAATTAATTCGGATACTAATGTTACTATTAATGGTGATACTCAAGAAATAATGGATGAAGAAATTTTATATGCAAAATTTGCAGGTTTTGATTATTGGGCATTTGATACTTATTGTGCATTTGGACCTAATTGCACAACAAATTCTTCATATTGTGTTCAATATTATAAACAAACATCTAATCAATATTGTCCTCAAAATCCAGCTTATGGATTAAATCGATATTTATCAAGTCAATATGTTTCATTAATTAATTTTACTTTTGTTTTATTAGGTTCATCACCTTGTGATGATAAATTTCAAGAATCTTATATTGAATTTATGATACATCCTCAATTTCAAACTGTATTAGATGGACGACCACTTTTATATTTATTTCAATTTGATGATGAAGAAGCACAACTTTGTGGCGGTGGATGGCACGGTAGTGGACAAGTATTTAATAATTTTCGACAAAAAGTTATAAATCGAGGTGAAGTTTTCTTTAACAATTAGATTTCTATGAATGCTATTATTTATTATTTTAGGTTTAAAAAATCCATATATGGTTTTGATGGATGGAGATATAGAAAGATGTAAAACTAATGCTGCTGCTATTGGATTTGATGCAATATCATCGTATGGAATAGGTGGTGGTGGCACTATAGAAGTAAACATTCTCTAATTTATTAGAATACTAAAAGATTCATTTAGGGTTCTCCATTCAGTGATGAAGTTCAAAGAAGTGAACAGTAAGTCATATTGGTTTTTATTACTAGTTCTTTTTTTTTAAAATAAATTAACAATTATATCAACTATGATAGTATTCAAAAAAAAGAAGATACTCCGCGCCTTTTCTGGATTTCTAGAGGGTTTTCAGAAGGATCTTTGTAAAATTATAATGTTGTTCTTTGACATTTCTCATTTGTACTTTTGTTTTCTAAAGATCTCAGATTTTGGCTAGTTGATCTTGGATCATCTGAAAATATGTCCAGAGAGGGATGATCAATCACGTTGAGTCGAACAATGAGGTTATTTTTCAGCTATAGACAAATCCCTAATCATGATATTCAGGCTTCCGAAGTTTCCAATTTTTCTGCTCTACAATGGCAACAATTGATATTTCGAAAACTGAATACCATGGTTATGGATTGGTCTGAAACTGAAAAAAAACCTCACTATTTGATTCAACGTGATCAATCACTTCTGTGCCTTTGCCTTAGAGAGTTATTCGAAAAGGTGCAACATATTATATTTTTTTAATCCTCTAATAGATGGTGGAATGCTGCTATTCAAAGTGGAGCTAAAGTTGTGATAACTCTTCCAACTGGTTGGGATCCACGACCACGATATGAACATCCTGTACCATGGGTTAATCAAGGTCCAGAACATTTCTTACAGCCAACTGCAGAAGAATTACAAAACTTTTTTAAAAATTCAATTCAATTAACTTGTATGAATAAAAATATAACTGAAGCTCAAACAATTATTGTCTATGCTTGGAATGAATCTAGTGAAAATGGTGCATCTCTTATTCCTTCGATTGGAAATGGTACATATTATGTTAGAGCTCTTTCTGAAATACTTCCTATGTCTTGCTAAATAGAAGTTTTAACAATTTTCTTTTTTATGTATATTTTCTTAATTCACAAGAGTGCTTTTTTTTGTAATTTTAATGAAAGCTAGATAAACATAGACGAACTACATATTCAATGAAATTACACAAGAAACGACAATATTTTAGTTATTTAGCTTTTCCTGATTGATAGAAGACGATATTAAATAATAAATGAAAGTCAATCAAGTGTTAATGATGAATAAATTGAAAATTAGAATTGATTTATATAATATCTTTGATTATTTTCATTAACAATTGATAAAAGACAAAAAAAAAGAAACTTCGGATTTGAAATCGTACGATTGTAACACAAAAAATTTTACTCATTTGTATTTTAATTCAAAAGTGTCCACTTTATTCTTTCTCTGTAAAAAAAGAATATGTCAAATTTTATTCAATCGTATTGCTCACTTCAAAAAAATCATTTAAATTCTTTGCTATTGGAAAGAATAATGCTAGAACTACAACTCTTATAGTATATATATACAGGATGATCCAAATGTCACTTCTTAACAGAGAAAAAAATTGAATATCATCGTCATATTTTGACCAAATAGAAGGACTTTTTCATCACTGATAAAATTGTGTCTCTAGTTCATATTCATAAGAAAAAACGTTGACAAAACTGTTTTGAAGTATCACCGTTGACCTAAATGCAATTCAGAAGTTCTGAAAAAAAAAGCTAATGTATTCCAACGGCTAAAATCAACAATGCAGCTAATTTTTTTCCGAGCAGTTTTCCGTACAATTATCGTTTAGTCTCATATTTATATTAAAGATTCATGTTTTGTTACAAATTGTACACTGAAAATTTTAGTCCTAAACGATGAGAACTTATTGAAAAAATTATCAGTGTGTCCTATGTGCTCTTATGTGACGAAGAGGAAATTTTCTTGTGATAATTATCCCGCTATCATTTTTAGTCTACTTTAAATTTTGCAAAGTCAGAAATTTCCCCACCTTCAAACTATTTCAATAATTAACAAAATATCATCCAAGAAATGATAACAAGACAAGTATTATAACGAATTTTGGCTTCAACAAGACACATTTGCAGTTTTGTCAATGTTTATGACTGAAATTTCAGAACATAGTGAGAAACAAAACATGTATTTGTAGTATCAATATGAGACTAAACAGTGAATGAATTTGACTTTTATTTTGGTTATGAGAATATTTTGTCTTTTTTTTATAACTTATGAAAGGTAATTGTTTTCTATTGAAGTCAACAGTGTTACTTCAAAATAGTTTTTATCAATGATATTCAATTTTTTCTCGGTAAAGTGATTTTTGGATCATTCTGTATTTGTGCAGAATGAATTCGAGACGGAATAAAAGACAAAAAAACAAATACTTCTATTGGAATTCTTGCTAAATCATCATCGCACTATTTCTTTTGCTAATCAATGCAAATTTTTTATATGAAAAAAGCACACTTCTTCGTCTTTTTTTTTAAACAAAAACATTGTTTTTTCTGAAATAGACTGAATAATTTGCTCATGCTCAATATCTTATTGTTTGGGAACGGTAAGAAGTATTTTTTTGTCTTTTTTGCAAAGCTTTTATCCTCTAGTATGCTTGATACAAATGATGAAGAAAAAAAAAGGAGTTCATGCGTAGTTCCTGGAGATGGCATCTGATATTCTTAACTTCTATCAAAACTCCGTAGTATAGATAGAACAATATAGTTTAAAGATTTTACATTTTTTTGTTTGCAAAGATTTTTGCATCACTTGTTATATACTGTGTAAAGGTATCTTTTTGAATATATTCAGAATGAGAATACAGAACTCTTTTTTAGTTGTCTCCGATGTCACTGTCTTCAGCAAGCGTTATAAATTATTTCAATGAGTATAAGATTAATGAATCAGAGAGTGGAAATTGTTTTGTGTCCTTGACAATCTTGTAATATGCTTTCGAGGATCATTATTTTCTTTTCTTTAATGTTAATACTTAAATCCTCTTCTACTTTTTAGAATTGGTAAAGATAAATAAAAGAAAAATGAAGGACAAAATTTAATTATCTTCATGTCAAATAGTAACGGTGAGTTATTATTTACGCAAAAATTCCTGTGAAAAGCTTGAAAAACTACTGAATACAAAAAAATTTAACTATTAGTTTCTTTTTTTTCTTATGAATAATAGATTACAAAATCATATACATATTTTTGTACTATAGTGAGAAAAAATTTTACAACTGATTCTTCTCTACATAATTTTTCGACGAGGAGAAAAAACAAAAGCTTATTAGGCGATTAGATTTTTAGAAAGAATCTTTTATTGATCTGATCTATATCTTATATTATAGACGTAAAATAACACTTATAGAAGAGAAATAGCCAGTGGGACTAAAAAAAACAAATCAAGAAGAAATTATCTATACGATTGAATTATTACATATAATCTTTGCCAAGAAAAAAATATTATATATATTTTGAGTTTTGTCTTCTGTTATATTTTTTAGTGTAGTTTTCAAATATTCTAATTATTAATGACTGATACATCCAAGCCGTTCTAGGTTAGTGATTTGTCTGTAGTTGTTGCTTTTTATTTTCTATTCAAAGTATTCGATCAGTTTTAGCGGCAATCGATTAAGTTTGTCTATGACTTCAAATTGTGTTGAATGTTGAGGATGAACACAATGATGCCATCATTGTTTTCTATCATAGGCTTGGATGATGCTTTTTTTTCTTGAAAAAATATATTATCATTGATAAAGTGCATTTTTCTGTATAATGTTGACTTTTGTTGGCGATAATTACGCAGTTCTTTATAAATATTTATCTATGATTTTGCTTTTAGATTCTTTCATTAAGAAGAATTACGATTTCTTTTGACACTTGACATTTTTTTTTTATTTATGTAAGAAGAGAAAAAAATTTAATTTCCTTCTCTCTTCAGTTCTTATTCATTTGACGCATGATCATGTCTTCACTACCAACAGCAAAGCAACCCTATTGTGCACATTGTAATGTATCACGTAATAAATTTTGTGAAAATTGTAAACAAAAATATTCTAATTATCATTCAATAAAACATGAAGAAAATTTAACAAAACAAATGGAAAAAGTTTTTTTATATCATAATCGTATTCAACAAATAATTATTGATGATACAAAAAATTTTTCTAATAATTTACTTATGAAAAAAATCGATGATTGGGAACGACAATCAATTCTTAAAATTCAACAAACAGCTAATGATATTCGACAACAATTAAAATATGTTTTTACTAAACATACAATTGAAATGAATGAATTATTTACAGAAATAAGTCAACAATTAAATAAAGTTCGTACACAAAATAATTATATTGAAACTGATATAAAATTTTGGTTAGATAAACTTAATAATTTTAAAAATGATTTTCAAATACCTAAAACAATAAATATAATATTAGATGAAAATAATAATTCATTTATTAATAAAATAAAACTTTCACATATATCACTTGATTCATTTCATCAAGCTGTTGGTGATATTCAAACTATAAATAATGATTTCACTGTTTTACATGGTCCATCAAATGGTGATGCAACAATTCGTGGAAAAAAAGAATATTATTCTGGTATTTATACATTTCATTTTCAAGTTGAAAAATTAGGTATACCTAAATGGATCTTTTTTGGTATTATATCAAAAAATATACCTTCACAAGCAAATTTATATAAAACTCCAACTGTATATGGTTGGGCAGGTCATCATCAAGTTTGGCTTAATGGTATTCATCATCATCAATATAATGGTTATATATGTGAATTTGACATAAATCATATAATCGAAGTATTTATTGATTGTGATAAAAAAATCATACGTTTAACAAATAAAACAACATCAATAACACATGAAATTAATATATCTCCTATTGAATGTCCATTTCCATGGATACTTTATCTTGGTCTTTATGGTTCAGGCGATCAAGTTCGCCTTCTATTTGCTTGATTTCAATTGTGAAAATAATATAAATTCAATTTTTCTTTTTTTCTTTTTTTTTTGTATGTTATGTAAAGTTTTTCATTAGATATATTTAAAAAGAAAACAGAATATGAAATAAATATTATTAATAAAATGAAAAGTAGTATTCAATTTTTTTGATTTTTTTTTTTGTCTAGCTGTTTTCTTTTTCAACTGTTCAAAGTGAATATTACTTATCTATCAGTATTTACTGTCAGATTAATTAGTGAACTAAAATAAAATAACTTTATTTTCTCGTTGATAATAATCATCTTATGTATGATCATCAGATAAAAACAACCAGTGAGTAATAAAAAGAAGTTTCCCATTAAGAAAAGTACTTTTCTTTTTTAGGTATAAATATTCCGTAGTTTCAGATTAATTAAGATGATATGGATTGAAAGAACATAGAATCCGATGCTGGTTTAATTATCATATTAGAATTCAACTTTTTAAGGTTAATGATCTCATTTATGTAATTTTTAATACTCATTTGGTCATGTTTCGTTGAAAATTGACGACTAATTAATATTTAGTTTTCTTACATAGTTGGTGCTTTTTTTTAATATCATTTCATCGGCATATTTTTTTCTTCTTTCGTTTACATTTTATCTAAAATTAATAAGAAAAACAAAAATATACTAGTAAAGACAGCACTTGTCATAATAGAAATGAGAACATCATTCAATACTTCATAACCAGATATGAAAGTCGATTGACTAAGCTGACGCTGAAAATGCTCTAGCAGTCCTGCCGCACTGCTTCTAGGATATAAAAATAGATACTAGATTTTTGAAAAACTTCCGGCATCCCTGATTAGTTGTCAGAAATGTGCTTGTCTAGTATCTTATCGTCACATTTTCTTCCTCTTTTTATGTCAAAATTTCTTGGAACTAAGAAAATTTTCATTAAAAAAGAAAGGATCCAAAGCTTTCAGTTGCCGCGGAAACCTTAGATCTTCATAGATACCACTGTCAACAGACAAAGAACGTTATGATAAATCCAGCTTCAGTCGCCGATTTATGCATCAATTTACACATCTAAATGCAGAATATAATTGAATAATGAGTTCAAAACCTTTTTACTTAGTAATACAAGAGGAATCTGTTATAACGCATGGTGCAGAATAAATGGTGGTGTCAGTATTTTTCCAAAATCTGATCCAGTTCTCAATATTTTGGAACCGATTTTTTAATCAAAAGATTATGCGTTTATTTCTCTATAAAACTATATACTTCTATCATGAAAAGAATATTTTACCGTTTTCGAATACTTAACAGAAAATATTAGTTCAATATATTCAATTTTCTAACTTACGAGGGAATATACCCAACTGTCGGACGCTATTTGACTTCATATTATGGCTGCGGATAACTTTCGGTGAGACTAAGACAAACTTAAAATGATTTACTCCCATGGCCTATTGATCAAGAATTATGAACGTTTTAATAAAATTTTTATAAAGATCAAGGCATTGTCGAAAAATCTAAAACAAAGAGTTTCGACGTGAAATTTAGCCTATAGGCATATTTGATAGCCATTAGATTGTTCTGAAAATTTTAACAAAAACGAATATGTTTGTCTCGCGATTTTCAATTTTGGAGTAGACTCGGATATTGTGCATTTCTATGACAAATCGCTGCTTTTGTTGGAAATTGAATATCTCGAGAGAGAGACATATTGGTTTTTGTTAAAACTGTCAGAATAATCTAATAGTTATCAAACGTATTCATAGACCAAATTTCACATTGCAACTCTTAGTCAGTAGACCATGGGCTCGAATGTGTTTAAGCTTGTCTTAGTCTCACTGAGACCTACTCATAGCTATAATATGAAATCAACTGGCGTCCGACAGTTGAATATGTTCCCTCACTAGTATTTTTGTGAGATATTGTGATCATACTCTTTAGTTCTCAAAGTAATATTGTTTTCTACATTAAGTTGTTCCGATTTGTTACTTGAAAATTTTCATTTCAAATGCAATAGTTTAACTAATTTCTGTGTTGATTGTCCGAAGTCCAATGGATACTGTCAACAAAAAAAAATAATGTCGAAACTGTCTTTACAAAATTCATAAACTTGATCTTTGTTTGTTTAACTTTGCGCTAGTTTTTAGAATTTTAGGCAAACCTGAAAACTCTCTTTCCTGCATGGTTATTATATGAAAATAGTACTTCCACTATTCCAAGCGATAAGAATAGGGTGCTTGACGATGATTGAAGATATAAATATATTTTAAAATTGATGATACGAACTCATATGTCATCATTAAACTGATGGCTGGCATCAAAACAGTTTCGATGTTTTTGTTCTTGATTGTATTCATCGAACTTCGAGTAGTCAATGCAGAAATTAGTTCGACTATTACATTTGAAATGAAAATTTTTTAAGTAACAAATCTGAACAACTTAATTTAGAAAACAATCTAAGACAATAAATGATGATTCGAGATACTTTTTACCGATTTTTTTTTGTCATACTTTAGCCTCATAGGGGCTGTACTGACAAGCTTCACGAGTAGTCATTGATCTTTTTAATAGTCATCTAATTGTAGCTCTAAATAGAAGACTATTCTGATGCAGAATTCTTTATATTCACTGAGCCCTGTATACATACTTAGCAATGTATCGAAGATAATAGCAGATTTTCTGAATTATTTAATCAATTAAGAAGTTGTAATTTTAATCAATATATTTCATTGGAAGTATGTCTAGTTTGGGGAATTCCGAGCTGAAAATCCATAAAAACTGAAGCTTATATAATTTTATATAATTTTAATCTGGAAAATCCTTGCAAATTCTTCAAACTATTCCAATTTTCTAGAAAACATTATTAATTATTAATGATTAAAAACCAAAATCTAATCGAAGCATTTGTCTTTTCGGACACAATAGAAGATTTCTGATGTTCTATTATAAGAAGATATATTATAATTTGTATGTATAAATCCATGCTAGATGATTTATTATTTATTGTCATTTTATTTATGTTAACAAGAGAGATACAGTCTTGCTGTATTGAATATGATTCAATTGGTCATTATACAAATAATTTTTCTACATTAAATGATACAATTCATTCATTTACGATCTGTTTTTCTTAAACGAAATAAGGCAAACAAAATATACGAATACTTTCATCATTACACATGATATACTTGTGTAATTTCTTTTACTTATTCAAATGAATCATGTCTATCTTTGCTCTGAATTTATATTAATGAGTATATATATTGCAAATATGAAATTAAAAAAAAAAGTAATTTTGATTTTCTAAGTATTATTATTAATTAATGTAAATCATCATCTATGCTTCATACACATAGACAAATAAAAATAATAAAAGCACTATGCATCTTCTTGATTGTCTTTATGCAACAAAGAAATATAGTGTTGATGGCCATTACAAACATATATCGATTTTTTTTTTCGTTCTGTTCAAACATTTTTAGTACAGTATTCTCTCAACCATGCATTATTACGATCATCGATGCATATAGTTACCTTAGTATATACCAAATGTATACACAACTGCAGCCAGGTGTGTTTGTTTTTTATAATACTATAATGATTATTCGGAATTGTTTATTTTTGGCATCATGATGTTTTATTATTCACAAAAGATTCGTATACAAAAAAAGTGTTAAGTAGATAAATCTTAGAAATACTTCAAAATTAGACGATCAGCAAAATCATTTGAAATTAAATAAACTATATATATATATATATATATATGATATATCCAATCGAACTTATTGAGTTTTATCTATGATGAATTAAAAGCTACAGTCGTCGCATGAATGACCTAAACAATGATATGTACGTATATCTTGGATATTTGATTGATATCTTATTCAGAATTATTTTTTTTTCTTTCAAATAGCTTTTAGATATGCACCATTATTTAATTTGAAACAATAAACATTGCTTTGTGGTTTCCAATAACAATATCATATTCTAATATTAAATTAAAATGAAATGAGAAGATAAATATCTTGCATAACATGTATTTTTTTACTCTTACAAATTGTACAAGACTCCTGAGACATATAAAAGAATATTCAAATTTTTTCTCTAAAACTTTACACAAATAATTTATTGACAATTACCGTCAATATATGTAAACCCAAATACTCAATTTTTATTTGCTATCAGAATATCAATTCGAATACGTAAGATATTATTTTTTGTTTGTTTGGTTTTTTTTTTTTGAAATCTTATTTTATTTAGTCCTCACATATATATATTGGTCAATTAATTAATTTTTTTTTAATCATTTTGGATGAATATAATAAATTCATTTATTTATTATATCAATATTAATCTATGCTATATTATTCACACATAAACAAATGATAACAAAAGTAAATAACATCCAGATGTTAATTGTTTCAAATAAAATTACAGAATTGCAATCCCAAATATTATTTTCAAATATTGTAGTTACAATAGAAACTACATAGTAAGTAGACAAAATTCAAAAGAGATAATATTTGATTAATAATAAACATATTGAAAAAATAAATTTTTATTGATTAAAAATGAAATATAAAAATGATTTATTTTATTATTTTCTAAATCTAAATAAAGATCGATTTGTTGTGAAAGAAGAAAAAAAAAAGAAGTCGAAATGATAAAGCTAACTATATTTTTCGTAGATTTTACTATAAGAAAAAGTTTTGTTTTTCTCTTATAAATCGGAAAATTTTGATTCCGACAATAGTTAATTCATTTTTTTTCTCGAACATGAAAAAAAAACTAACAGTCGAATGAATGTCAGAATCTAAAACAAGCTGATATATAGTGATTGATTGATTGCTTGTAGGAAAGTTGAGAGGAAAAATATCGAACAGTACTTTAGATAATTCTAACTACTAAGTCATATTCTTTATTATATGAGATAATACTAACATTTTAACAGAGTTCATATATAAGTCAAGAGTAAATTTCTTCACGAAATTCACGAACTTCAAAATTTTCTTAATGTGTAGAGTGACGATGATCATCAATTATTTTAATCAACCATTAACTAGCGATGATGACTGATCTACATATCTCGTGAAGATGAAGCACCAGTACTCCTAATGATAGACTTTTAATCGTATAGTAGTTTTTTTTTTTGACTATTTTAGTTAATCTCTATCAGGTATTATTCATCACTGTGACTACTCGTTACAGATATCAATCGATAGAATAATGAGAAAAGCGATAATAAACTATAGACATCTAAAGCAGAGTACGTCACCAGACGCAGAATATCCAAGACAATGTTCCAGTGAAGTTCTGGTCTAATAGTGGAAATTTTCGTGATTGTTTATTATTATTATGAATAGTAGATAGAAGAGTAGATGCCATACAAGCAACTAGTATTTCGATGGAAAGATTATTTACTTGCAGACGAACGTATTTATTAGCAAGTGAAATTGATAACATGTCATTTATTCATTCGTATAAGAAAATCAAAAAAACGCAATAAAACGAAAATTTATCCCTTATCATTATTCATTTGTTTATATTGTTCACATTTTGAATTCTGCATCTTTATGTTGAAAGTCATATATTTTTTTTTCTATTGTTTATTTCATTTCTGTTGGAAAACATATAGCAAGGTTTATTGAGATGATCATATTGTAAACTATTTTTGTATAAATAGTGTATCTATTATATTTAACATTGTATTTCATATACAGATAATTTTTCTTCCTTGTCAAATATGTAATGAAAAGATTGTCCTGCAGACTAGACACAGAAGAATCTTTTGTTCGGCAAGGACGGTTTTTTTTTATGTCCTGTTCTGCGTTCTGCAAAATAGGATGACTGAGTGATAATGTGCTACATTTTTCAATATAGGACGAAGAAAAACCGTCCTATGACGATGTCTGGTTTAAAGTCAGCGTTCAATAGACATAGTGCTATTTTTTTCGATACTTTCTGGCTCAGACATTTTTTCTTTCTACCGTTCTACATCATACCATAGAGTTCATTTTTCGATTTTGACAATATATATATATATATATATATATTCTATTTCTTATAAATATCATTATTGTAACTATTAAGAAGTACATTAATACATTGAAGTGATTCATAATTGATCATATATTTATTTATTTTTTTTCATAGATACTACATCATCAATTACATGCAAGATCAACCATCCAAACAGCAAAGACTTAGATTAGATTACTATTCAGATAGTTTTTTGGCTGTATATTTTCTTTTTTGACATTTTTGATTTATCAAGCTAGCAGATTATATGTTTGTTTTCTTCGGCGTTTTTGTTGTTGTCGGGTATCATCATGGCACGAAGTTTATTCTACTGTGTTGCATACATATTCAATAATATTGAACTAATCCAGCGATTGAGTTAAAATAACAATGAAAAAGTATTTATTGTTGAAAAATATTTAGCGTACAAAACAGTAAATTTGATTTGGTTTTTAATTGACCAAAAACTCTATTTCTATTGTTTTTGTTTTCGTTATGCCACAACATGAATATATCATACTATGAAAAAAACAATTAAAATAAACTTTCATGGTGAAACTTGTACTGATTGTTGTGATATTTTTTTGCAATAAAGTTAAATCAACGTCTGTATCAACAAGATAAATGAATTTATTTGTAAATTCAATGTTGAAGTTAACAAACTGCGATTAATTAACAATGAATTTAAAGATGAAATATTATATTTCTTGAATTATTCAACTTTTTTTCTATTGAAGTGACATAAGTTCAAATTTATCTCTAATATAGCAATGACTATCCGAGTGGTTCCACAGGGGTTGATTTTCAATCTTTTTCCAGTAACCTTATACATTAAGAATAATTCAATTAGAAGATCCAGTAGAGAAAATTGTTGCGAACAAGAATATAAAAAAATAAATATGTTTCTCAAATATCTAAACACCTAGTTTTTCAGCATTTAGAATTCGTAAATATAATTTTTGTTCAAACTACATAGAATGATAAAGAACACAATTCTCTACAAGTTGAAATATCTTCGAGCTCTCTACGACATTTTTTTTGATTTCCTAGGGAAGAATCATTTTTGAATCTTCAATTCAGAATGCTATATCTCATGATAAGAAGAAAACGTCGTAGAAAGCTCAAAGGCATCTCACTTTAAGGACGATTGTTTTCTTTATCGTTTTATATTGTCTAAACAAAATTATATTCGTACTTTCCATCAATTGAAAAACTAGACTTTTGATTTTTCTATAAATCTTGTTTTTGAATATTTAAAAGATATTTATATCTTTGTTAAGACTATTTGAATCTTTTTAGCATTTTAAGATTGCAAGAAAACAGTTGAACGGTAGTTATTGCAGTGTGTTGTTCAACACGATTGAATGTACAATGTGAGAGCAATGAAAACGACTTGACTGTTCATTTCCGTAAATAGCTTTACAAAATGAAAATATTTTGTTGTTTTCAAATAGAAAGTATTCAATCTCGAGCGTGTGTGTTTCGAAAACTACATTTGAGTTTTCGTAGTATGTTCATTGAATGGACGATATTTTGAAAAATATGGCATTCACAAGAATACGAAAACAAGACAATTCCAATCAGGAAGTGAAGTTTCAATCAATTAAATCTTTACATGCAAACCCTTCTCGATAATAGAGGATCTAGTATTTCCTATTATGCCTAAGTGTATAAAGTTTTCAGCGAAGTCTTCTATTATATCTCATTTATTTTCATAATTTTTAATCAAAAAAGTTTTTCAAAAAAATTAAAACGATTTTTTGGGATTCGATCAGATACTTTGAGACTTTTAAAAGTCTAGAAATCATGTTGATCTCTGTCGTTTAAGATTTGTCAGATCAAAATTCTGAAAACTAGGCATATTTTGATGTAAATATACTCAGTAAACTTTCAGTTTTTTCAAGATATTAATTAATTAATGAGAATATTCGATTAGGTGTGATGTATTGTTTCTCTGAGGGAAAATCTTTTATTCTAAGGAGACATTTCAATGAGACAATAAATAAATTATACAAATTTTCTGTTCTTCAAAATATCCTACTACTTTTATTATATGGTTTTAATCTATGCGTGTTTAAAAGTAGTTCTTGCTATGAATTATTATAAACAGTGATACAATTTCAAATTTGATTTATACGTACAATTTTTTCTATTAATAAGAAAATAAATATCATTTTCTTTACTTTATCCAAAAAATGAATTTTATCAGTTCATTTAATATTCTCATGACCTGTGCAGTTTGTTTCGGTTATATAATTATCACAAGATATGCAGTTTTTTTTTCTTTCTTAACTTTCACCATGATTGATATGATTGGCCACGCTTGATTAAGCATGTGAAAAAAAAAAGTCAACGATTGTATTTATAGCCCTTCAAGATAGAGTATTAACATACATACAGCCAGTCGCTGTTTTATATCGCCATCTAAAATCATTGAATAAGTTTTATTTTACAGCATTTCTATCATAGTTATGAATTATGTATTCTGTTAAAATTTGACTCAAGTTCAATATTTTTGGTATCGGTTCTGAATTATTAATACTGATGAATTTTATACCATAGTCAATATTTATCTATGAAAAAACAACATTTTCTTTCCTATCAATCAACATATCCCGATTGTCACTCAGGACACGAACAACGGACCAATTGCTATTTATAATTCGCCAGTTTCTTATCTTACAGTGGACAAAAATCGATTTAATATTTATGAAATAAAACCAACTAATAAAAATGTACTATCTAGTTTTATAAGAAGAGTGTATCAATAAATATTTTATCAACTATTCAATAAAATATATTCCACAGCTCTCTATATTAATTATATATATTATAATCATCAACGGTAAGAATTATATGTATTTATTTATTTTCTATCAAACTGATTTTATTCAAAATGAGATTTAAACAAGACTCAATTATAGAACGGTTTTTTTTTGTTAATAAGTTCATGTCTTTGCTTTATGATATTTTGTTATTACAAAAGAAAAGAATAAATCAATTTCATAGTATTAATTTAGTCAACTTTCAACTTTTTAAAAAGATTTTTCGTTTTAAGATAATAATTAGAACATTTTTTTTTTTTGCCAAGTATAAATCATCATTTGTACTGGACGAATGATTATACTTCATGTTGATACTTATCTTATATCCTCAAGAAAATCTTATATTAAGCGCAGACTTTTTTATATTTATATTCTAAAATTTAATTAACATATTACCTTTGACTTAACGATATTATTTTCATTTTAGAATGCTTTATAAAACTCCAAAAACTCGAATTTATGAATATTTCCTATTGTTTAATTCTAAGATCGAGTATTATTTAATAAAATTTCAATAGCGCAATGTTCGCCAAAGCATAACTGTGAAACATACCTATTATTTTCAACACTGATGACAAAATCTTAAAATGACAAAATTACGAAGATTAGTTATTATCTCAAAATGATAGGATATGGGTTCTTCTTAACGGTCGATAAATATATATATTTTAAACAAGAATTTCAAACTAGTTAGTACAAACTAATCGAGAGTTTAGAAAAGTGATTGATAGGCGCATATCTTTGTTAGAAAATTAAACGCAATTTAATCATTCTAAAAATAATGAAATTTAAAATTTTGTTTTGTTAGAAGATTTTTCAATGAATTCTCATATACGTAACAATTAGAATATCATTTCTAAAAATCAAAATTAATAGAAAACATCATACTGTTCAAAATTTATAGTTTCAACCAATACAGAAATATTTTTAAATTTTATTAAGAAAAACAACTATTTTTTACATCTCAATAAATCTTTCAAAAAAAAAATTATAAGTTTAAGCTTTATTTATTTATATTCCTATTGGAAGATAATATTCGTTGCATTAATTCTCTTGCTTTTCTGTTTTGAATTTCTCGTTGAATTCGAAAGTTTAATTAACATAGAGGTTTCTGTAGTTTGCAATGAATAAGTTTTTCGATATATATCAGACACTCTATCGGATAGTATTTACACTTCATAGTAATACATACTAATCTTTGTGATCAGTATATATGAGAAACTCAAGCGATTGTTGATAAAACAAGATATACTAAATTGTAGTAGTTTTCGATTTCGATTACAACTAAAGAAAACATATTGAAAAGTTCATTTTATTTTAACACAAGTGACATCGTTTGCTTTTACTTTAGCTCTTGCATTATCATTGGTATTCTACGATGAACGCTTATATGTATTGTCTTCTTCGTCTTTATTTACAAGAATTTTCATAAATGATAAATTTGTTTTGTTTTTTATTTGAATACTTCAATAGTCTAGGACTATTCAATTTGAAATTTCGTTTACATATTATTCCTCTATATAAATTCGATTACCAATATATATCCTCGCAACCTATTCAATTATCGATTTTTAATAAAATCAATTCATAATGAAAATAATTATTATCTTCCAGCGAAGTTTTATTTCTCTTTGGATATTGAAACGGAAATTGATGAATCTACATGCATACCTTATGAAACAATTCTTATCGGACAATAACACGTTTCAAATCCGGACAAGTTTTACACCTTGTGGGTCATCATTGGAATATTATTTCAGATAAAAGATTCATCCAGTGACTTATTGTCTTGTTATTGTAATACTAGTAGTAATTCTACTAAATGCTACACCCTTCAATATTAATGTTACTTTATATTAATGTTAATTACTAATGATTTTGATTTATATATATATACTATTATATCAATATTAATTATTCCAGTAAAAACTATTCAAAATCTAAATACTAGACATAAACTATAATAAAACAGAAGAAATTAGTTGTCTATTAAAACTAATATGTTCTTTAAAAACAAAATAAAACATGTTTCTTACAATTATAATCTTACGATAGTAGAACAAAAGGAATAAGATTTATAGATGGATACAGTTAAATTATGAAAGTATTTATCACGAAGATAATAATCTATGAAAATGCTTGCTGTATTGAATATTATTTTCGAGATCTTGTTCGAGCAAAAACAAAAGATAGAGAATATTGAGTTTGTTCGGGAGAATAGAAAGCTAAATATGATAGACGATTGACAGAAAAGAACATATATCGATGGCAACGATAATGTATGTATACGATATAGTGATGCGTAGGAATTTATCTACGAAAATAAGGAAAAATATCTAATGAGTGATATGAATAATAACAATACAAAAAATTTCAATATCGTCAAAAAATCATAATTAGAAAAAACTACTACAATCAATTGTTAGTATATCATATAGATTGAAGAGTTTATTAGTTAAGATATTCAACGAAAATAAATATAATCAAAATCAGTCATAAATTGATCATAATCAATAAAATTTATCGGTACAGTCCTATTCAATATCAAAATGTGAAACTAACGATATCTGATTGCCATAAAAAAATACAGTTGACACTTAACGAGGGCAGCAGTGTCCAAGCACTGAGAAATAGGAATTCCTAATTTGTAGAGGAATTGTCAGTGTAGCTATGCTAATTTCTTGGGGAAATGGGAATTGACCATTATTTCCATCACAGTTTTCTCATCCATGAAAATCAAGATAATGCTTTTTTTGCAATAACTTTCGTACTCATACGTTCTTGTGCACAAATTTCTTGATGAAAACGAGTGTAAGAGTAATAAATACCGTGGATATTGTATTTTTTTAATTTTAGCATTCAAGGAAATGTCAGGGAACTGAGCAGGAATTCCTATTCCTCAGTTCTTGGACACCCCTCAAATCCGAGGAAGGGGATACCTGGGAAAGTTCCTTCGTAAGGAAATCTATCATTTTTTACTTCTGTCATTAGCTTTGAGGACTTGAAGTGAAAGTATTGATCTATAGTTTTTATCACTAGTAAAATGGCCTTATTGACTTTTGATCCAAATTGTTAGAAGATAGAGAAAGTCAGCAAACTTCAACTTACAACTTCCATTCATGCATTTTTCTTTTATTCGAAAAACATGTGTGAATTGTACATGATACAAAAATTTGTAAAATATTTCGAATAAAAGTTCTATTTCTGGAAATATAATTCCTCTAAAACTTATTTACTGTTTAAAAAAAAGACTTGAAAATTAACAATATATTATTATATTATTTCGTTTTATTTTTCACCTTATCGAAATGTAAAATAGAGAAGAACCGACAAAATTAGAATAAATATTATCTTCGACCATCGTAAAGTTAGAATTTCAAATACTTGACTTTGTCGACATTCTATTAAATGTTGTTGATAATTTTCTCGATATCCTCTCCATCCACAATTATTAATACAATTAACAATTTGTTTTGGACATGTACAAGAAATATGATCATTTAAATTCGATCGTTGAATATTTATTTGTTGACATAATGTACATTGAACTAATAAACGATTTAATTGATTAAGTACAACACGACTAATAACAGGTTGAAAATGATATCCTGTTTGTCGACATGATGGACATGATTTTTGTTTTTCCATCCATTGTAATATACATGTTTTACAATATGTATTTCCACATATTATACAATTCATAGGTGATTGAAATGGTTCATCACATATTGTACATTTAAGTTCAACATCAATTTGATCTTCATTTATATATTTATAAGTCATATAATTTCTGTTTTTTTTCTTTTGATAAAAAATATCATCAAAAAAAGTGTGCGTGTTCTTCTATAGTCGATTTATTTATTTTTTTTTCTTGTTATACAGAAGTAGATACGAACGAAGAAAAATTAAAATAGTTTTCGTTCTTACATATCGTTGTCTACCTTTCTGTTACTTTCATACGAACACGTGTCTTCATTTCGATTATTCTTGTTTTCGTTGTATTTTTTTAAAATATTCTCTTGCTTTTGTTTGTTAAACAAGACATGTCAATTTCTGAAGTATTTAATTTATAAATTTTTTAAAGAATAAATTCATATTTATTCGAATAAAAAAAAACGATGTATCATTAATGCATTCTGTGTTCTATTTATTTAACACTTAAGAAATTTTTATAATTATTTATAGCAGATTCTTGTCTTTGAAATAGATTCAAGAATAAAGTAAAATAACTATATCATATGATTTTGTTCGAATTATGAAAATTGAATAAATAATTATTTGATTGAATAAAATTTAAAATTTATTTACAAAAGAAGCTTTAAAACGATACTTAATCCGTTTTATAATAATCAATAATTTCAGAATGAGAATATGACCATAAACTATATATGAATGATATTTGTCTAGTTATTCAACAATACTACAGAAGGAATCGGTTCGTGTTTTTTTTTTTTTTTTGGAACTGAATCCATTCTCTTGTTGATGCATACCGTATCATGTTGATAGGATAGAAAATAAAACATAGTTTATCTTTGTAAATGAAATTTAATTGAAGAGTAATTGAATTAAATTAAAAAATCTTCTTCTATCAAGATTTAAAATGATTTTAGTAAGAAGAATTTAAAAATATAAATAGATCTCTACTTCGAATTATTCGATAAACATAAAACAATCTGTGATTTAAATATAGGAATTTTTTTTTTGATTTATTATAAAATAATGATATATTTTTTGTTCAATCGATTAATTTTCTATATCTTTAAAATGTAAGACAGAAAACATGAATGAATAGAAAAACAACTATTTTTTTTTCTCTTTTGTTTACTTAATCACAGATCATGTCGTTATTTTCTTTCCTTTTTCTTTTCATTCGTTCGTTCGATCACGTTCTCTCTTCATTTTTTCTATCAGTACCCAATATATTTATCATACGTAACATTGTTATATAAATCGAAAATGGGTAGTATCATATCATCTTATTGTTTATCTTCATCAAATGATAATTTAATATCATCAAGTTTAATATCATCTCAACTTGTTCATCGTCATACACTTTCTACATGTTATGATGCAATATTTGATATATCATTATCTTCAAAATTAAATTCTATACTTATAAGTGATGATGGTAAACTTAGATTATTTAATATTGATCTAGAAAATGGTTGTCAATTAATTGAAAAAACAATATTATCAACAAAATTATTAACACATGAACAAGTACAAGATATTCAATGGAGTACCAAACTTGATCGTTTTCTTATTCTTACATCAAAACGTTTAACAACATTTGATAATGAAAATAATTTAATTGATCTTAATCTTGTACTTGAAAAAGGTTATTTTTATATAAGAAATTTTAAATATTTAAAAAAATATTTTATTTTGATTTTAAGGTAGTCCTCCATTTTGGCGTATGGCTTGTTGGTCATCTCATCTTATTTTAAATCTTGGTTTAGGTACATCTATTCGTTATTATAGATTAGTTTCATTAACATCACTTCCTTTAATTACTTCATTAACACGTTCTTCTCTTGGTTATACTAATTCAGATTTACTTTCATCACTTGCACTTAGTCCACAATTAATTCTTGCTATTAATGTTGAATTAAATAATAATCGTCATGTACTTGATTTATTTTCTATTAATGATACATCAAAATTTCATCGTCTTAAACGTATTGATTCAAATGAACCATGTTCACTTGATATAATAACATCATTACGTAATTGTACATGGTTATGTAAATCACATTGGCCATCAGATGATTGTTTATGTATAATTGAATCAAATGGTCAAGTTAATAAAGTTAAATTACAAGAAGAAAATGGTTATATTCTTAATTTAAGATTATTAGCTGATCGATCACATTTAATTATTATACGAACACCAAATAAATTACCAAAAGAAATTGATGTTACAGAATTGAATAGAATTGAACAAGCTGAAGAACAATCAATACATAGACCAAGAGAAAAAATAATTGGCAAATTACCTGGAAATCTTTTATTAGAAATTTATAAAATTCCATCGACATTGAAATAAAAATAAAGTTTTTTTTCTTGTCATATAAATCATTTAGAAAGAAATAAAAAGATTGAACAACTTTTACTTTTTTTTTCACTATAGAACAAATGCAACAAAATAAATCAAAGTCTTGAGATTTTTGTTGCAATGTATTAATGCATTTCCGTCATTTCGAAATAAAGTTTTTTATTTAAAAGATTCAATTTTTATTACTCGATAAAACTATAGATTTCTATTCATGATCTTTTTTTTTTTGTTGATATACAGTGTCAAAGATTACTTGAAAATAAACTAATTATCAATAGAATCCTTCTAAGAGAAGTAATCAGCATACTTCGTAATTATTCAAGTAATGTTATTCTTGATTTCAATGTGTGTCAGTTTTCGTCACTTGAAAATCTTCTTTTAAAATAAATAATGTAATTGATTTATGGATTGATTGTTGGAAAAGCGATGATCTTTATCAACAAAGAGAATATAAGATAAAAATCTTAATTTTATAATGCGATGTTAGGAATTAGCATTCAATTCATTGATAATACTATGATAGTTTTCTGTTTTCTGTTGATAGAGATCATCGGTCTTCTAAAAATACATGCACACATTGGTTATGTTATTGATTTTTGAAGGAAAACTTTCAATTAATGAATACGAACGGATTAAAGTAGAAAATAACATGATTTACGCAATTAAAAAAGTATAATGATAAAATGTCGTAAAAAGACTCACAATGGAGGGTCGTCACTTGTATTTCAAGACTTGTTTGCATGCAAAATTTCAAGTCGAAATTCCAAAATGAGTTTTCCTGGTGTTTCTGAGGAGAGTCACGACATTGTGAGTGGGTGTGAGAATCTTCTCTGTATTCATCCACATCTTTTTCTATATGAATACTGAATCAAAGGTTTTAACTATACATAATTGTTTTATTAAATTTTGATTATGAAAACATCTTGTATCAAAGCTATTGATAAAACAAGTAGGAATGTTTCTTTTTTGCATTCTCAATCAGCCATAAAATGATGAAATAAAAATTCTTGGTTTCTTCAAACAATAAATATTATCTGTACAATTAATAATGCAAATAGAAAAAGAATAATTGTTTTGATTCGACCATCTTTGCAAAATAGATTTCAATATTTTTTTTTTCGTTTCCTATGAGTATCTGACTGTATTACAATCTTTAAATAGATTGATAAACATGCAGCATAGTATAAGAAAAAATCTAATTAGAATGATGACACTGTCTACAACTTCCGACTAGAACATTTGATTAGAAGCTCAAACAAAAGAAAACAGTCTAATGGTAGTTTATAATTATGTAATAATGAAGAATAATAAAAAAAAATCGAAAATATAAAGTATTTATATTTACAAATAATTTATGCAAAATTGATCAATAAAGAATTTTAATAAGTCATGAACAAAGAAATTTAGGTTCAGTTTAAAATTGCATTTTGGATTAATTTAACGGAAAAAGTAAAACAATAGAATATTTCTCATGATTTCTATAATGAAATCTGAGAAAAATATCGGCATTTATTAGCAATTGTATTAATTGTATCGAAGAAATTCGTGTTTTAAATGAAGAAGCATCTGTCCAACGTCAATCGATCGATTATTTTTGTTTTTGCCGGATTATTTTACTGATGATAGTACAGATTTTATCATAAGACTATAATTTAGAGTAAAGATTTTGTTTTTGAAAAATCCACTGAAACAAGAAAACATTTTCTAAATTTAATATTGACAAATCATATTGACTATATTTTATATAAATTTTTTAGAACTCTTGACTAGACGACAAAATTTCTACACGATCATCAATATCGAACAAATAAAATTCAAGTTGCCATGGAAATGGACATTTGCTGATGTTAACAGTCATTTCATGTGTATTTTTGGTTTGTTCATTGAAATAACCGATTTTTCGATTATCACAATCGATTAACAGCTTTAGCTTTAACATTGTTTCGCCTTGTAAATCCTTCGAATTTTGTCTAGTTTTACAACCACTGTCAGGATTGTTCATGTAATCGTCAGTTTGCCAACCGTAGCCAAAATATTCCTTTTTAGACGATCCTTCCAATATACGGAAAGATTTTGAGACGATATTAAAAGACACCACATACAGTGTAGTCTTTTTGTTAATGATTAATCGAATTTTATGTTTTCCCTGTGAATACTCGCCTATTCCGCGTGCGTATGCATTACTAGGTTCACTACTACCGTGTTTAATCACATGACCATTATCTTCAATATTAATATCGCCGGATATTTCTCCAAATTGTTCTTCGAAGTCTAGTTGTTGCACTGTAGAGGAGATATACATTTTGGCAATAAGCACATTGGTTGGATCCTCATGAATATTAATCGAATGAAAAACAGCAGTAACATAACGTTTCCATTTTTCAAGTTTAGTTACCCATATTTCAAGATCAGTTTCAACATAATCATCATTTGTACGAGCTTTTCGTAATCGTTCAGCAAGATCATGCAGTTTCTTTGACACTATCTCTTAATTTGACAAATATTAATAAACAAATATGATTTATTTCTCATTTCAATTTACCTGTTTGTGTAGTGATCAATTTATTAACTTGTTGTCGTGCTTCTTCTGCTGTTTTTCGAATCCTTTCGATTGCATCTGTTTCCCATCTGTTAATTTGTTCCATAAGAGGATGACAACGATTTTGTTTATCTTCATGCTCAACAATTGTCTGCTGTAGAGTATCATGTTCGAGAACAATTTCGTCTAATTGATGACTAAGAATGTCTCTATGTTCAATAGAATGTTTTCGACAAAATACTTGTGTGCATCCTTCACATTTAAAAATACCCACACCATTTTTGTCGCATGATGCACAAAGAGTTTTTGACGGCATTGAAGACGTCATGAAATTTATTTCTTCGTCGTAAATGAAGAACGAGAAAGAGTAAAGTTATTCTTTATGTGTTTCTTCATTGCGTCGGAAGAAGTCGATGATTAATACAAGAACGAAAAAAAGATATTTGTGAGGCAAACTATTATGAGTTCATTTTTTTTCTGTTGCCTTTCTGATTATGTAATGAAAGATGAAGATTTATCAAAAAGTGTAGGGTGGGGTGTGGGTGTGCGGTTGTTGCTATGATACATCGACATCCACGCTCACACCTCACATCCCACACCCACACCTACACCCCACCTACACCTACCGCCCCACATCGACACCCACACCCACACCCACACCCACACCCACACCCACACCACATCCACACCCACATTCACACCCTCACCCACCCACACACTCAAGTTCTTGCAGAGTATGGCTGTAGATATTAGTTTTCTCTTGACTCATATCCACATACCACCAACGTTTCGCATTTACAAATGCTGTATTGCTTAAATCAACGGAAATACTCAAGGGCACCGCCAAATGACGCCGCTCCTCTGCTGATAAAGTAACAGATATACTCTAATAACTGGCCTGTAACGAACTAGTTCATGTAAGAAGATTACTATGAAATTATACTTGACTGATTGAAAACTGCGCACTACATGAAATGTTAAAGGCTAAGAAATGTAATTGATCAACGAGTTTTAAAGAAGTAGAAATATTTGGAGAGCAAGCTATGATTTCAACATATTCAACAAGAAGGTTTAAAACAAAGTTTCGAAATGTAAAGAGGAACCTATTCTGTAGAAATATTTCGAAAGTACAACAGAAAATCATGAATTTTCCAGAAATACTTTCCTAAACTTAAAAACAAAGATTTCTTAATTTTTCTTTGGATTCGCCTAGAAAAAAACCATTATTTAGTATTTATCAAACTGAAAATACGTTTTTTTTTCAAAACCCCAGGTTTCCAGATGAAGATAGAACAAAAATTAATTTTCGATGAAAGACATGTTTAGTCAAAGGATGTGGATTTCCATAATAGAAGATGACCAAAGATCGGTGTCAATTGTTTGTCAATATAGTAATATATATCTCAAGTAATGTTTCGGAATAACTCAGTTTGAACAGCGTCGATGTTGTTTCTTATATTAAGAGAAAAAGTGACGTCAATGATCAGTCATTGCAGTATATAAAATTTGTGAAAAAAGTCAAACTACTCCATTGTTTTTTTTATATTGATTTTGATGAATGGGAAGAGTAACAAAATCAGTGCGTATCATACGATAGATGAATGTTTGGTAGTATAGATTGTTTATCAATTACACACCGATATTAGGAATGATAATCTTTAAAAGCACTTTGCTCTTGACCGTTTTATTCGACATATGAAACTATTTTCTTCAAATAAGTTTTAAAAAAATTGTGTCTTGATTCAATTAACTGCGAAGCGAGTGTTTACATTGAATATATTTGGTCCTAGTCTCAAATAGTCGACAAATGTGAGATTCGGCTCTTGTCGCTTCTCGTTAGAAGCATTGTATGCTGCAACAACGCCTGCATGAGCTTTGCTTCGATAAAGCATATAGGTATTGTGATTGCCAACATGTAAGAGAACTCTAATAGTGTTCTTATCGTCTGTTGCCGCAACTATTCGTCCTGTACCTTTCTTACCGAATCCCAGGCGAACCAATTTCATCGAAAGAACGTCGAACATTTCCCAACCATCACGATGATTATGATGGATTTCAAGAGCTTTTTTTGCTTCTTGATGATATTCAATTACCTTCCAGTTTTTTTTATTACAAAATGTCGAAAAATCTGTGGAGTCCAATGAACTAATATTTGATGTTGTACTTGCATTCGAGCTACATTGTAAAACGTGACATAAATCATTGTCATAATGAAAGTAACGCCTTAGATCAACTAAAGCTAGATTGAACTTTTGTAATGCATCCACTCCAGCCATGTCATCGTCTGTAGCCCATTCATTTCCTTTGTGTTCAGCAAAATTTAGCATGGATGTCACTTCCTTATTTTTATCGTCATGATTTTCGGCGCTACGTAAAAGTGTCACGATCAATAATTTATTAATACGTTTGTCGGGCCAATCTATTTCATCCTGTTGAGATATTATTTCAGCGACATCACGGATATCTAAGTCGAATACATGTAATACAATTAGACGAGCAAAACTATCATGCCGAGAGTCATTATTGTCTTTGTTGATCTGAAATCCCAATGCACACTTTATAATATATAACTTATTCGTAATTGAATTTTCTTTGATTTCTAAAAGAGAAAATGAGAATCATTGCACTTTTACATCAGCTGGTTCAAAAATTCTGGTCTAATGATACATTAGTAGAAAGACAAAGGATATGCATTCAGTATCTTCAGCAACTGTTTCCTCATAGTGGCTATTTCTGATGGCAACGCATTATCTATATGTTTGTATTTTTGATTAATCTGTTTATAAAAAGCAGAAGCTTTTATTACGACTGTCTTTGTGTTCATAGTGGATTTCGATTGTATTTTGAGTTCTTCAATGTACTTTGATTGCAATGCAAGTCATCTGAAGATTGATGAGAAGTGCCTATATGATAGAGATACCGATCAGTATCCCACCATTCAAAAGCTGTCAAACGGATTGAGAAAACTTGTGAGTCTATTAGAAGTAGATTAGTGATTATGAATAAGTAATTCGATTCTTGATCAAAACATCTTAAAAGGTTCTCTATAGAAAGACAAGTGCATTTGAATTTACTCATTACTATTTTTTAAGCAACGAACAAATGTCAATTCCTGATTAAAACCGACGAAGTATTATTTCAACAATCTTTTTTGTCTTGTTCGCATAGGTTTTCTTTGTATTTCAATTTGATAGGTAGCCATTTTGGATGTGACGACATTTAGCACATGTCTAAATACTTTTCAAGGTATGTTTCAAGCAATTATTTCCCCTTTCAGTTGATGCTCGAATCATGTTGATCAAGAATTCTTAGTCTGATCGATTTCTCCTTTTCCGAGATGTTTTCATCGTTGAAGATCAGTACCAACACTCGTAACGTGAACTAATTCAATTAGACAGAATGAATCTTTTTTTTTTGTATACCTTTTAAAAATAGACAAACATTCTCAAACGATAAAAACTATTTTTATGAGAACATATACAGAAAATTCGTGAACTTTTATAACAACTATTCAAAAATGACTTCAGAAACGATTACACATTAGAAGTCAAGTACTTTAACTCGACATACCTTGTCGTTGCTCGTCGACAAATAATATTGCTTCGTTTTTATCTTCATTCGTGGAATCCTGTTTGAGGTTTTCTTGTCCAACAAGCATTTCAATTTTATGTTCTTCACCGATCATCTTTAGTTTCTCGCCAATGTCTTGTACAGCTTGAGCCAAAACTTTTTCGATTTCCACATTCTTAGAAGAATCATCATTCGAATTGTGATCTTCATGTACTACTGCCATGTCTTCCGATGAAATCTCTTTCAGTTGTTCTTTATCAATAGTAATAACTACATCTGACAACAGTTTGGTCTCAAATCTTTCGGAGAGAATATGTAAAATGCCGCTCTATATCGAGAAACAGAATGTTATTATAGTGTGAAAACAATCGTTTACCTTCTTGGTAGCACGTCGATAATAGGCATCTAGCAGGACACATACAACACCTGCTGCTATAACGAAGCAATACCAATAATTCCAAAGATCTTCTTCAATCATTTTCCCATGTGCTTTAGACCATAGAATGAAGAGAGCACAAGACAGTAGATGAATCAAACGATCCAGAGTTTCTGCTATGTCGATGCTCAAAATAGGATTGTTGGGCTTGAATGTGCAGAACTGAAAATAGACGTACTTTAAAATTGGTTCTATGATCTGCTCGATACCACAAACTTGACCATCTGCCTTAGCGACAATAAATAAATGATTCTTCAGTTGCACCAAGTCCATGACTTCCGGTGTCTGCTTGTATAGAAAGTTTGTCACATATTCATCGTAGGATAAACTGCATTTATCGATAGCATCATCACTTTGATGTTGAATCTTTGCAAGTTTTTCTGGCGATTTGACCGTACCTTTTGTCAGCACTTCAAAATTATCTTGCATTACATTGGGTAGTAATTTGTGTCGATCAAGTTTGTTAGGCACGGCTAACTGTAGAGAGAGCATGGACACTATATTATTTGTTGATACTTGTAGTTCGTGCCGAATCTTCTCATGAGTGTGTTCGAGTGGAAATAAGCAGTTGAGTAGCCGTGCAATACCGTCATTCAACTGCTTACTCGTTGGTGCGTGAAGTATTTTTGTTCCGTTTGTTGAAACATTATATTTCCCGTTTGATTCGACACTTCGTGTCAAGCCATTAAAAATAAGATCATTCAGAGTCACTGAGTTGATTACCATTTCCTGTTTGTATAGAAAAGAACTAAAGCGTTTGAGTAAATGCATCAATGTCAATAATAGACTATTGGGATAATATGAACTGTATTGATACTACCTGATGAAGTTCGAATCAAAGATCATGTTCTTGCTCGCTTTTATCAAACAGGATTACTGATTAAGCGTTACAGACCAGGAAGCTAAAATTTTCTTATTAGCGAATCACAACAAAGTTTTTCAATAATAAGATATCGAAATATTCCATCAGATTTTTCAACTGCTATGTTTTCTGTGAATTCAGTGATTCAGAAAGTAGGCGCATGCTCATGTATTTTTAGATATCTTAATTTTAGTCTATAGAAACTAGCAGAAACTCAGAATCCATCCAACGTACGATAATAGAGAACTGTAATTATTCGACTTGATATCTTATGCCTTGGATTGAATGCTATTGAGTATAATTGACACTGACTCAAAGAATTGGCATGAAAATCACAATTGATTACTTTAAGAAAGATTTAAAAGGAGCAGTCGCAATGAAATGTCACCTAATTTAATAAAAAGTAATCTAATAACATATTTCTCATATAGTACGTACGAATGTTCAGTGGTTGTCAATAATCGTCTTCTTGTTCAAATTATATTCAATGTATTGAAATCGATCGCGTTTTGCTATTTTTTTTCTATAAGAAAGCAACATTAATATGTTGAAAATAATATGCCGTTGGTAGTGTATTTTTATGCAATGTGAACTGGTTTGTCAATTGGTTCGGGAAGGAGTATAATTAACTCTTATTAAATGCATTCTAGCGAGGGAATGAATACATTATAACTTGCATTCTCTTTCTTCGCTACAAACTATCGCATGCCTTTAAATTGACAGAAATGAGAAAAAGAAAATGTAAAGAAATCAATATTTATAACGTGTTCTATGGTGGCAACGTTCGATCTTGAAGAGGACGTAGTGATTTTCACTAATGCAAACAAGAGTCGATGCTGAGTTGGCCATTTCCAGATCCTGCTAAGTGGTACTGAAAATATGAAGTACACCTTTCATAATATTATAGTAAAAATACTAATGGATATGACGTCATTCTAACGATAAACAGCTACGTTTCCATCTCTTTCTCCTAATTTCATGCGTCAAAAAAGAAGTTGTGGTGCTCTCACCTCACAGAGATGATACTCTTGTTACGCTCATCAATGTCATACGCCAGACCTGTCATAAGGGATGACCGGATTCATTGCCGTTGTAAACTTTTGTTTACAAACACAACTATGCTTTTTCAATTTAAATCATAAGTTTTTTTTCTTTCTTTAGAAATAAATAATATGATTCAGTTAGATAAAAGTTAATGATTACTGTGAAAAAAATTAGTATTTTTTTCTATTTTCTAACTCAAAAGTTAAGTTTTCATCTCAAATGTTCATAAAAGTAGCTTAAAAATCTGTGCGTAGTTCGTAATTAAACAAATCAACGGAAGTTTTTTTCTAATTTCTAGTTCAAAGGATTAGTTTTCATCCAAAATATTCGTAGTTTTATCTATTAGCGATTCTATATTTCATATTTGTCTCATGGATCATTACGATTTCATAAATCGTATGAGTAACATTGATTTTTCTGAAACTATACAATAGTTATGACTTAGTAAATTGGCTTTTCTATTTATAATTTTATCTAGAACGTTTTTACTTATCAAATCTTAGATCTGACTTTTTCTTGATTGGAATCAATATACATCTCTTGTGATCAACATTCGGCAAAGGGGGAAACAGCAGACTTCAAGACTTCAAGACTTCAACGGACTTCAACGGACTTCAACCATAGTGACTTCCTATTTTCACAAGACTTCCAAAGACTTCGTGAGACTTCATAGACTACGTGAGACTTCGCGGACTTCATGAGACTTCACGAATTTTGTGAGACTTCACGAATTTTGTGAGACTTCACGGACTTTGTAGGACTTCTTGAGACTTTATAAGACTTCATTAGACTTCACAAGACTTCATAAAACTTCACAAGACTTCGCCAGACTTCTCAAAACTTCATAAGACTTCAAGAGACTTCAAGAGACTTCATGAGACTTCATGACACTTCATAAGACTTTGTGAAACTTCAGAGACTTCAAGAGACTTTATGAGAATTCATGAGACTTCATAAGACTTCAAGAGACTTCACAAGACTTTGAAAGACTTTCAAGACTTCATGAGACTTCACGACTGAAGTCTCTGCTGTTTCCCCCCTTGGATACACCCAAAACAGACCGACAATGCCTAAATCATCAACATGGTTACCATTATGCTCGATAGAGTCTCCACATTTCTTACTCTTCTTTTTATTCTTTCCTGTACAGCAAATTGGTGGCGACAATCATAGCGTATAGTCACATGTTTTTCTATGCTTTTTGTGTATTCCTCTTACTTCGGAAGGTTGAGAACAAGCAAATGCATTCTTCTCTTGTACGAAAAAATCTACTCTGAATTGAGCATCACTTTAAGATTGTCAAACTGGTCTTATTGTAAAAAGAACTTGATTGACATTCCGAAGTTTTCCAGCCAATGCTGTTGTTAGTTGCTGCAGTGTTTGTCTCGGTTGTCATTGGTTTCATTCCATATGGTCACATCCGAGACCAACATATTTATTAAGTAAGTCAGAAACAAAATTGTACATTGATTCACAGAGCAATACTCAAAATCAATCATGTTTATGTAGGGACCAACATCGCGAGAATTCGGTCATCCATTGTGACTAAAACGGATGAAATGTAGGAGCAACTTTTTGATGGTTCAGAGGCAATTATGACTTTCTTTCGCCAATCAAATATAGAGAAATTCTCCCTCGCTCGTAATGTTGCCGAGTTTGAAAAACATATATGCTCAATAGCGTTCTTAGTATTGCAAAATCAGAAACGGCTATAATGTCTAAAATGAAAAAGTTAATCCTTCGTCTAGAAACAAACACTGGAACAGTTGAATGAATAAAAATGGCACTTCTCATTTTACTTCATTTCGTCTTCGAATAAGTTATTAGGCCTACAACTACATGCGAAATTCGACGAGATACACTGTAATGATACCGGCTCTAGCCAAATGAAACTCAATTTTTTTTATCATTGATACATGAAATTTGTCGATTCTTTTTATTTCTCTTGATTGAGATTCTGTGGATGTTGCTAAGAAAGATCCGTAATACTTCAGATGGATGAATTTAAATTTCTATAGGTAATGCAATCAATGTCGAGAAAATTCTCAAGGTCATGTCGGAAGTAGAACGAATTTGTTCTCGTTTTTCTCAGCCAAACTTTTACACAGCATTCTTTTGTGCCTGATTACAATTGCTACGCTATAGATCTATATTTTCAGCAAAATTTCGAAAATGCCATTGTCTGCTTTCGAGGTATTCATGACGGATTTCATTTAATTTCTATCCTACATTTTTTATTTGTAGTTGGTTAACGTAATCATTCTAATATGCAAGAACAGATCGAAGACAAAACATATGGGCTCTATGCGAAGATCAAAATCTTTTATTCAATTCTGTATATTATTGAAACAGACAATTCTGAATTTTGTTTGCTTTCTCATGTGAATCCAATGAATCTCGAGGTTATGAGTATAAAAAAGTCTTCCTTTTTTAACGCTTCTTGTTTTCGAAAACAAATGTCAATTTGACATAAACGATGCAAAACCTATTCTTTAGGGCCAATGAAAATAGTTTCTTCGGACAACGTCAACCTATTCTGAAAGAATTCACTACACCAAGCTAAGATCAGAAATCAGTCAATAATTTTACGAGTTGCTTTATATAAGGCATTGAGTTAGATGTAATCCGAATTATTCAATGTCAATCTGCATTTCATAAGTCCATGGCAAGTCTTTTTCAAGGTTGAACATCGAGACCGAAAGCTATTCATGGAAATAATCAATGTGAGTATGAGCAAGTACTTTTTTGTTTATATCTATCAGTAAAACATCCACAGTAACTTTCTATTTATTCCCACTGCTTCTTTTTAGCATCGGTAATCTTTAAGTCCTCGTAGCATAATATCTGTTATTTATTTTGTCCATATGGTCAGAGGGAAGAGGCCAAAAAGAGGGAGCTAAGAAGGTTTTAGCCCATCCTAAAGAATGTCTTTAGAAAGTTCTAATTATGGACTTGTTTACAGGATAAATCGATGCTTAGTATGGTTCAGCTGTAATATGCAATATTACTGAATGTATCGAATGAGCTCGTGTTCTGTTGTACTGTGACATAGAATTCTGCTTCTTCATAGAGCCAAGAAATATTTGTAATTTGTTTGTACCCAGTATGTCCTGTCTTGTCGATACACATTTTGTGAATGTTGTTAAGATTTCGTTCTAAGTCAATAGAGTGATAAGAACTATGCAAAAAAATATTTACAGCAGTAATGAAAATGTCGACATGTTGACACAGAGACGTTTGCAGAGATCAATAAGTATGTTTGATTTTTATTCCTTGGGGGCATGGTTTGAATCAATTCTCAATCTTCGCATTTCTTCAAAATGCAAACATGTTGTTTTAGTAACGTGAAGGATTGACATATTCGAATAGATCTTACTTTTTTCCCATTCTCCTCTCATAGTTGCTGATTTCTTCCAAAAAAATCATCACACCACCTCGCAAAAGAAACAGCAAGGTATACTTGAAAACTGACGTAGTCACATGTCGTGCGTTGTTGCGCTTCACGGTGCTGCAGGATCAGGTTGAGTTGTTCTATTTCTACGTTGATTTTGCTTTTGTCTGCATATCGACAACATAAAAATGTTGCTTGTGTGAAATCTGAATGAGAGATTAAATCGACACTCATACGTTCCATGAAAGAACATTTGGGTAACGAATGTATGGTGATCGAAGAGGATCTTGACAAATTATTATCAACATCGGGTACCATTAATAATGGTGCATTTTGGTTTCAACGAACAACAGCAATCAGTGCGAGTGATAGAGTCACCCAAATCATGATGGAAAAATTCAGTCCACTATCGATACTGATCTTTACTGTCATTATTTATTTACTATTTGGGAGCTTATGGCCTGTAATTGGTGTTTTCATTGTTTGTTTTTCGTTTTGTCGAATTTGCCGTTGGTTGATCAGTCAAATCTTGTCAAAAATGTGGCTGTACAATGTAGACCTCTTTTCAAATCGTCAAAAGAAGAGTGATTACCGTTGGGTTTGGCATGATCGAACTTGTGTCGATATTTACACGTATTGTATTTTGAATCAAGCAAAAGCAGTACCATCAAATTTGCCGACAATTCTTTTGGAACAAACATATGAAACTAGTGTGGCGTTTATTCTCGATCGTCCACAACACATTATTGAACAACATTTAAAAAGAAGAATGTCTTCACCAAAGAGCTCATTTTCCATGGCTTTGGTCACACGACTCATGTTATACTTGGAATTTCCCGTTCGAGCATCAATTGTTGCGCTCACATTAGTTGAACGTTGGTATTCGCATATGAAGATGCCAGTTATTAAAATTAGTCAAATTGATCATCAATTAGATCATGATCCGATAACAGGCGATATTCAATGGAACCAACAATCGATCAAAATTCTTCTCGAGAATATTGAACGAGTGATTCAAAAACGTGAACTTCCTTCTTCGATTATTGACGATTCGCTTATTCCATGGCAAACCGAGCGAACTATGCATCTTTGTCGATGAACAACAAAAAAAAAATGACGATCTACGTTTTTTCACACATAGAATCTAGAAAAATATACATTTAATCATCGTTTTCAATTGAGTTTTTTAAAGCATCTTTCTAAACATTTTAAGTTTAGATTTAGTTCTAATAAAAATGAGACAAATCCATTTTTCTTCCATTGTCTTTACGAAATTTCCCATGAATATCCTAAAATTCAGATGATTACCGTGAAAATACCGAATAAACTTGACTTCTTGGAATGTGGTGACTATGTAACGAATTAAAAGTCATGCTTTATTCTTACTGTTCAAATTATTCGAGGTATTATCGAACGACAATGCGTTTTCAGAGCAGTAAGCTTATTCGAATGGCTTGATTGTATTCATATGCACTGGTTTCTTAGAATATCTACGATGACACATTTCAATTATTTACGTTCGAGTTAAGTCATTATGAGTAAGAAATAACATGATATCTAGAAACAGTTGAAATACTAGAAACAAGTCACTTTCCACATTCAGAAATCCAACAAAATACGTATTTACGGTACTTGGAGAAACAGTTCTGTTCGCTGATAATTTCTTTCGATGGTCTATTTATCGTATGAAACTGAGAATTATCTTCATCAACTGCAGCTAAATTTATGGATACTAATTTGGCTATTTCTCATTTGCGAACATAAAGAAAATAAATTTTAAGTAAATTAAAAATTTTAAAATTTCGTTTGATTTGCAGATTATAATTTTATTACCTTTTTATAAAACGTTCAAAATATATAGTTAACTGTTGAAAATTTGATTATTGAGAACGAATATATAAAGTAAATTGTTTTAAAAGATTTTAATAAAAAGCTATGTTATTTTAACTAAATATACTATAATTTGTAGAGGACGTTAGTTTTGGACAACAGAAAAGTTTTTGAGCTTTAGATGGTCACTGCAATTTGTAGAGGACGTAAGCTTTTAGCGTGTGAGTGTGAGTGTGAGTGTGGCTGTGGTGTGAGATGTAGGTCTAATGTGGAGTGTGGGTGTAATGTGCGATGTGGGCGTAGTGTTAGATGTGAGATGTGGATGTGGGTGCAGATGCGAATGTGCATGTCGTTGTGGACATTGATATTGGCGTGGGTGTGGTTTCGGATTTGAGTGTCGTTGTGGGTATGATGTTGGGGTGGCAATGAGTCTGTTCTTCACTCATAGTCATCCACCTATGCCGACACCCATACATCTGCACCCACACTCAAACCTATATTTACTGAAGAGAAACTTCGACGATCGAATCAATTCATCCGACCCCGTTCTCATTATGATGCTCTCTTCATTTCTTGATGCAATAGCAGAAGACGCATTGCTTTTTCTTGGAAAAATTTCTCCGATTACATCCGACTTTTTCTTACTACTTTCACTATAAATGCAGAAAGAAACGATTCTTATAAAGTACGTTCTTTCTGATGAAAGAAAAACAAACCGTCTGCCATAAGAGGTAATGAATTTTAATGACTACCCCAACAGCAGACTATAAGAAAAATAAAACTAGAACTCCAGTTGAAAAATCCGAGAAAAATGAAGTACAACTTTTGAGAGTGCAGCGAGTCAAGAAAAACATGGTCGAAAGTTATGTTTACTCAAGTGAAATCCACAAGCCATGAAACAACTTCAAATTCAAAATGAGCGTGTCACTCTGTAATGGAGAAAAATCTAGTTTCGTGTCCATAAAGTACGGGATAAATTTTCGATGAAAAGAAAAATACTTCTCTAAGTGTTATTTCATTTTGCTTGTTCACCCCAATAATTTTAAAAATAGCTAAAAAAGTAGCGAAAAAATGGAGATTTTCAATGCTAGTCAGTTGAGGGTACGTTCAACGTACTAAATTTTTTTGTCAACAAATAAAGGCAAGACAACAAATAAATATATATTGTGATAGAGAATTTCAAGCTCTGTCAGAATATATGATTATTGTTTCAAAAAGATATTTCTATAGCAATGATAAATTTAAAAAACTAATTGAAAAGACAGTAACAAAACCTAGCTCGTGCAAGTCTGACTCGGAGGGTGCTCCCATGGCACTCGATTTATTTTTCAGCAAATAGGTGCAAATTAAAACAAAAAACAATTTATAGGGTGATAAAACAGTTTCGAGCGCTTCCAGAATATCAAATTATGTTCTTAAAAATATTTTTTTATCATATCAAAATATTTAAAAAACCGACTATAATTTTTTTCCAGCAGTATGAACCAAATGGTTACATATTTCATATTGGTATTGAAAATAGAATGAAGAAGTTATTCAATAGAAAAAAATATCGAAAAAAATTTCTTTCGAGAAATTATAATTTTCCAAAAAAAACGAAACCGAGTTAGGTTTGATAAAATAATCTTCTGAAAACTTTTCCCTAGGAACATATCGTATAGTGTTCAAAAGATAGTATCCTATTGACATTTCTGAAGGCAGAATTCGGTTGTCATCACCTAATCTTTATTCATTTTTTTTGTCACTGGCCAAAGGTGAGATTATGCAACCTCATAGATTAAAAAAAGAATTATTGCTTGAGACTGATTACTTCGTTTCCCTCGATCCAGTCAAAATGTGACTTTAACAATAATGGTATGGGACTACTCTGTTTGGAATGCTGACAACCGTTCGAAATTCTCAGTTTCAAGATAAACAAATGTATTAGTGGCTTCTGAACACATATATTTTGGTACAGGAGATTCAAGAGTATGGGAAAGTATTTTGCTAAACCGTCTTTTGATGTCAAGTTTACAAGTGAATCGAAGAACAGGAATGAGCGATGTGATACTGTAACACGTGCAAATCATTCATAATACTTAAAAGAATTCTTGAGATCTCTCATTGTTCTTAAATTGTCTAATAAAAATTAACCGCTTTTTAGTGTGATTAAGTTAAAACTACGATTCTGTTGATTGAATAGAAAAAAATTGCAATCATATCTCCTTCTATGTTTCAGAATATCTCATCCAGAACATTTTTCAAGATTGACCAGAAAACGAGAAACGAGATTGTTATTCTTCTTCTGTTAATTATATCAGAATTATCATAGAAGAAGATATCTGACAACAGAATTAAAAAGTAGAGCTCTGTGAAATGATGATAAATTAGTTAGTATCATGTCACTTCCAGGATATTTTTCATTTGGCTTCGACATGCCTTATCAATGCTGGCAATTTTCTTTTCAATTAGAGAGTATAGGACTTCTTATATACATAATGATTCATCACATGTCTGAATATTATTCACACGAGGAAGAGTTTCATAGTTACGCTAATACAATACCACCAGTTCAATCGAAAACGATGGAAGGGGATCTTTCTCACCATTATAATTCAACCACCATAGAATACTAGAACAACGATGTTAGGATATTATCTGTTCGAATAATAATATTGAGCTAGAAGCGCTAAAAGAAATAATCTAGTTGAGCTTTTCGCTTGAAAAACATAGTTTTCAGAAGACAGAAAGCACTCTATCTAATAGCATTAGGAAGAGAAAAGATTAATTAAAAGTTACTGATATAATTCTGAAAATGAATTGGCACAATAATGCAGGCTCTGAGAAACTGACCACGAACTGAGTTAGAATTATAAAATCAAGACAGCATGTTACCGAGCTTATTATGTTCATGAGAAGAATGATACTCGTTCAGCGTGAATCACAATGCACTAGGCCAAGATCTAGTCGTCATGATTCATCGATGAGCAAAAAGGAAATAGAATCAATCTGCAATGTCAGCTATTCCAGCTACTGTCAATCATTTTCTCATGTTCCGTCATGTTTCTCTCTATCTCCTTTTTCTCATCGCCTAATAGGATGAAATGAGGCGATATTACTATCATCTTCTGTAGAGCTTTGATCACGGCGAGTTTCTAACATCGTTAAAATTTCATTTGATACTAGAAAAGATGATCTGAAAGACGTAAATCTTAAGCACAGATGACCTATCCGAGAGTGTCTATTCTGAAGACTTATATAAAAGTATAACTAGTGTTTGAATGATCATTACACTTTATGCTTGTATAGCGTACATTTCACATTTTTTATTATCTGTGCAAATTTTATTTGAAAATTATTAGATAGTCCAAATGCATCGATCCAAAAAGATCCTCGATTAATCATGGAATAATACAGGTAACAATTGAAGAGAAGAAAATCTATTCTTCATAATTGAAATTTACTTTTCTAATTAAGGAAGTGCATAAGAAACGAATCTCCGCACGACGAATCAAATACACAATGTCACCTTTGGATACAGTTATAAGGTACCAGATGGCCACAACTAATCTTTACAGAATTTGTGGACCAATACAGATCATTCTGGGAAGTATAGGCGGATTGTTCTGTCTGTGTGTATTTGGACAGAAATCAATGCGTAAAAATCCAGGTTCCATCTATTTTATTGCATTTAACATAGGCAATATTCTTGTTATATGGATTTGTCTCATCCCATTTGTTTACCGTTACATGACTGGTATCGATTTTACTATATCCAATCTGATTTATTGTCGATTACGAACATATCTATTGGATGTGCTCACCATACTACCACCATACTATCTGATTTTGGCTTCAATCGATCGAACATTAGTCACTTCTCGTAATGCACGGATACGACAGCGAAGTACTCGTTGTTTGGCTTTCTGGACAATTAGTAGCATAACTCTTCTGTGGCTTCTGTACTATTTTCCCGTTTGGTTTCTTACCAATATTCAAACACCTGCTCCTGGCTTTTATATTTGTTTCTTCGAACCTGGCGTTTATTCAGTGTTTATGAGCTATTCTACGATGACAATAAGCGGTTTTTTATCTCCTTTACTAATGGCAATCTTTGGCATGATGACAATGAGAAATTTTCGACGATCTCGAGTTCAACCAACCACAAATCAAAATAACATCACTGCATTATCATCGAAAGATCGTCAATTAGCCATTATGTTATTATTTGAAATTCTTATTGCTGTTGTCTTCTCATCGATAGGATCAATCCTTTATGTTTACACACAAAGAATTCCAAATGAAAGAAAAACTCTGGAACAACAGGCATTGGATTATTTTCTTCTAGATTTCGGTTTAAATCTCGTATTTATACAAGCTTCTCTAAGTTGTTATTCAAATTTTATCGTTTCAAAAACATTTCGCAAAAATATTCAAAAACTTGTTTGGAAAATAATGCCTCGTATTTGTCGTCGAAAGTTGACGAATCACGGACCAAATATGTCATCAAATAATTTAAATATCCCTGCTACGGCTATAACAGTTCGGCCACGCACAGTTATTATACAGTAATGACACCTATTAATGCTGTTATAGACATTTTCTTTGTTGTCATGTTTCTGTATTCGTTTAAATTTTTGCATTAATATCTATATCGATGTTATTCTAAGTTCAGCATGAGATCGAATCCTGAAAAATGCTCAGAGTATGAGATAATACTCGAATCGCTGCAAAAGTTTGTTTCGATGTGTTCCAGACATTCGTTTGAAATTGCCTAGATGCCAATTTCATACGAGTCGAGCATTATGTTCGATCATCTTTGACTTAGAATTTCAATCAAATCAATGTGCGAGAAATTCGACGAGAAACCGAATATTCGAAAATCTTTTGTGTTGACATGCATTGCTCGATATTTTTGATCTTTAATTGATCAATCTTGGTGAAATTATCAATCATTGTTGAGTTTTCATCCAATATGATTCATTTCAGGCCTTCGATTTGAATTTTAGTACATCACTGTCATTGTTCTTGTCGAGCACAAATCAGACGAGATCGATGATATACTCCTTCGAGTTTGAGACTATTGATCATTATCAATTAATTGAATGAAGTGAAAAGAGATACGAATGTTTCAAATTTGCACACGAAAAAATTGATCAATGATGGAAAATTATTAGCTAGGTGTGATATTTCTATGAGCTTGGGTGTGGATCTGGAGTGTAGTCAGTGAAGTGTCCATCGTGTTTAAGTACCGCCATAATGTGTCAATTTGTTAGGCTTCTTGTGAAGGTAGTTTGAGACTCACTTCAGAGCAAAGCACATAACGGAGTGGTGCTCCAGTTCTGCCCTACCATTCAATAGAACACATAGTAACAGCAGGACAGAACAGAAGAGAACAGGATAAGAATAATTTTTATATGCTCACTTCGGTTCTGTATGTTGCTTGTCTTCACCATATATTTGGTGTATATGCTATCAAAACATTTGTACATTGTTCTATTTTTTTATTATCATTATGATTATTAAAATAGATATTAATTTGAAGGTATGATTGTTTCAAAATCAAACAAATTCACTATGAGCCGATTAACTTCTTACAAGCTATTTTCTTATCAATAAGAAGATCGTTTATTGCTGATTATACCAGTGAGAAGTACAACTCTCACAAATACACTAACACGCCATAGCCACATCTCACACGAACATCCACACTGGTATTCACATCTCACATCTCACATCTCACATCCATATCCACTTATATTCACACTCAAGGAAATCGATGAAATAATGTATATTTCGATGATGTCGGAAATGATGCACGATCTATTGGCTATTTTGATTCCAGATCTGATATTGATTATAATGAGTTTAGAGAACTCATGAGATCAGAATGCTAAAATATATCCCGTCCTTCTTCGATTGATAATGTCGACATTGCAATTTAGAATCAGTTTCATTTCGGAACAGTGAACTGTTTCAAACAGTAAATAAGACAGGTGCTTTTCTCTTATATTCTCACTTTCATTAACAATATGCTACTGTTTTTCATCGCTTTCATCAACGAAATTAAACTTCAGTCGATTTTATGCGCACCACAGTTGATGAGCATCAATGATTGATTAGTCTTCGGTAGCACTCGATCCACTTGCAGTTGACTCTACTTTTCATAGAATCAAAACACGGGTGTGGATGTAAGTGTGTCGGCTTGGTTGAAGCTAAGGAATACACTGCCAGCCACACTAACACCCACATATTTTATCGAGTAATAGATATAAATGACAAAGAAAAAGAATTGCAGTTCGCACAAGGAAACGCCATTATAATCAATTCTTGTTTCGAGCGAGTTTTCCTTAGCTTCAAACGATCAATTTCAATCGAGCCGCTGTTTCAATTTGCAACATATTTATGTATGATGGATATTTATTGACAAGAACCTTCTGATAATCATATCAGTCCAAATACTCTGACCGAAATGATGGTACACTCTCCCATATCTTTGACACTTCTACATAGCTGTCATCAACGTTTTTTTTTGTAGGAAGAAAATTGATGGTTAATGAAGAATAAAAAGAAAAGAATGATGACTAATATTATTAACAAATAATGTCGACATAAGCAAAAACGAAATGAAATCGATAAGAAAGCAGAGGACATTATATAGAGAAGCAAATCAAGTAAGCCGTGAAAAATATCATATCGAATATTGTTCAATTGATGCAATAGTTAAAAAATAATTTCAATGTTAAGTTCGTCGGATTTAGTAATATGTAGACTATTTTTTATGTTAATTACGGAAAGTTCATGGTGATTCACTAATATGTTCGAACATATCATGTTTGATCCATGTTGGTGTTTTTAATATTTGTCCTCTTCCGAAGACATACAACGGTGACAAATCCGTTTGATTCAGAACAAGAATATCAGCATCATAACCTTCGGCCAAAAAGCCTTTCCTTTTCAAATTAAGGTATGTTGCTGGATTTGCTGTTGAAAATTGGATCGCTTCTTCGATGGGCCACGAATGTTTCAAAACTAAATTTTGTATCGTTCTCAAAGTTAAATCTGGAAGACCCATACTATAAGAAATTAAGCGACCCGAAGAATCGTATTGAGGAAATGATCTAAACGAGAAAGCAAGTTTTGTTTTCAAGATCAAGTTCAGGTTCGACTAGGAACTAGTTCGTGTCAGTTCTCTTAACAGTACTATCCTACAATAGAATCTTTATCATTATTTCAAAAATATTCTCTAGAAAAAAGTCAAACAAGATGTCTTATACAATATTGAACATCCAAGTCTCGACGCAAAGAGTAGGCGTCAAACTCAATTTATTCGATTTCTTTTTTTCTTTCCATCGAATTATATTGTACAAGTAAGTAAAAACGAAAGCTTGCCTTTACAAAAAATCCTATTTGACTCTGATCAGAACCGATTCATATTCCCTAAAGCTTATCATTAAGTTTTCTATCAATCGAAAGTACTCTTACGAAATGTATGAAGGAAAACTGCAACATCAGCTAGAGAGTTAAATGCATGTGCAATATGCTTTGAAAATAGCTCACTTTTTGTTCTTTATAACCAATTCGATTCAGATCGGAAACAAGAAGAAACTTAAGATAACACTTTTTTCGGGTTAATACAAAGAAATTTACATTCTCTATAGTAGTAAAATGTACTCTAATGTGAACTAATATTCATACCCGTAAGCATCACTGGATACTGTAATTTGTTTCAATGGTAATTTTTCTGTTCGAAACTTATTCAACGTATTGATTGTGTCAGTTTCATTGAGCATTTCTGCATCAGCAGTAAAATCACACATACCGCCGGCTTTGATCCATTTTCTGGCTTCCGCAATCAGATCATCTCCTCGCGATGACATATGAGTCAAATATATGTGTTGAATTGGAATGGTTGTTTCGTTTAAAATTTGCCAAAGCAAATCGATTTTTGTCGGAGCTGAACCCATATGAAAGTGAATCACACCTGATTTTCCACTGAGCATTCCAGCGACTCGTACATCACTAAGTAGCTGTTTAAGTTCAGATTTCGATGGCCAACTCGATCGATGATCACTGAGTGCTAACTCACCAGCTCCTAGGACTTTATCAATCAAGAGTACATCTTGTTGAAGTGATCCGGTGAGTGTAACGATTGGAATACGATAACTTCCAGTCCACATCCACGTCGAAAGACCATCATGTTCCAGACTCTGAAATTAAAAAATAATTCAAAAACAAAGATAAAAAAGTTCGCTGTGAACAGTCGTGTTTTACTCAACACGACTTTTTGTATATAGAGATATTTCTTTGCTCGATTTCAGTTCTTTCTGATGTTGAGAATTGTTGATATAAAGAACTTACTTTCATTTTTTGTAACAACGAGGACAGACTAAAACAAAAGATAATAGTATAACACCACGTAGCCTTAAAATCCTTCCAGAATCTTTCAAAACTTAAAGACTGGCTTGCAAAGCTATGTTGACGGTGAAAGCTCCGATTTGATGGTCGTGACACCTGGATGTGTCATATCTCTCTATTTGGCTCTATGGAACAATAATCAGAAAATAAGACACGACATTGTCATTGCGTCCAAAGCATCCTTTAGACGAATGACAACATTTCTGGAGATTCAATAGGCAGTGAAGCACGTCGAAGAACGTGTCACACGAAGTAAAAAAATGACTCATGAAAGAAAAGTTTTTGTACGATGACTTAGATGAAACGAATTCTATCCGTATGCCTGATTAGAAAATACGCTGCTGACCTCTTCTGAAACATATCCTCGATTAAATCGAATGCTTTTACAATTTCTGAAGCTGTATAGTGCAATGGGTTATGATTTTCTTGAATGATTATCATTCATGCATTGAGCATTGTGAGAAACGAAGAAACATTGAAAATTGGATCATGACAAGCAAAGCAATCAAAAATGATGGCTTAATTTAACTAACCTTCTCGTAACACCATCAGTTCCCAGTATTCCAACAATCGTCGTCAATCCACCTCTTATCAATTGAGATAAACGGCTTTCAGGAGTTCGAGAATACGGACCTGAAAAGAAAATAAACACAAGGAGTCGTTGTACCTTTGAGAAAACCAAAGTTGAACTTGACTCTGACTGTAGAACGTATTCATTGACAATAGTAATAAGTCTTAACCATTCCTACAACAGTGTTACGATTTTGGGGATTTGTTTTTGAGTTCAAAATCTATGTCATTTCAAAAGAAATACCACTGTCCACTGACTGGAATAAACTATGCAATCAACGTACATTGATCACACAGTAGTTTTTGTTTCTCTAAAGAAAGCTAGTCCAAAAGTGAGTCAGATCGGTGTGAATTTCTTGAAAATAGCTTTTGAAACATATGACAAGGCTAAATCAGTCAGCAAACCTTGTTCTCCGCCACCTCCAATGGCATGAACGTGGACATCGACGAGTCCTGGTATAATAATTTGATCTTGAACAGAAATGGGTAGAATGGTCAACTGGCTATCTCGGATTGAATTAATGAATGCAGCCGTTTTTGATGGTTCCATCATGCTCAATATTCTGCCACCTGCCATGACCACGTCTTTTCGATGAGGCATGCACAAATCTTCTGTTGCTGTATTGGCCTCAACCGGAGTTCCATAAACTTTTCCGCCAGTTAAAACAATCATTTGATAGGATTCATTGAAGGGAGGCGGCGGTTGGAGACGACCAGAAGCATCATGAACTTGACGATACTGCTGAAAAAAGAAGTATAGCATACGTAATGAATTCTGTAGGTTTCTTTCCAAAATCTCAGAAAAGACTTAAACAAACATTCTAAAACTTTCTGACTGAGCAAATCGACAACAGAATTGTCAATCTGATCGATCTTATCCTTGCAAGTTAGCACAAAAGTAAACGGTTTCGTCTGATTGTTTCAAGGAAAACGTTACTCATAGTAAGTGGTATCCCTCAGAGAAAAGTGGAATTCGATCCATGTGTAATCAGAACATTGGTGCCAATTGCATCTGCTAGTACTGACAAAGTTCAGTGGCCATCATATGGTTTCGAAATCAGCTTTTTTTCATAAAAGACCTCGTACGTAGAAATCTGAGCTGAAATGGAAATGAACAAGCTTTTGTTCAATATTCTATAACAAATAATATTTCAGTTCAATGTCCAAATTCAGATGCACTTCTCATAATGCATGAATATTAACGAACAAATAGTCCCACAACAACCGTCTCAAACACTGTAAGAAACAACCAAATTTTATGTCTTCTTTTCGTATCTTATTTTGATCATACTATTCTCGGTGGATGACAATACAACAGAATCTCTGTTGTTTGATGCGTGTCAATTGGATTCTGATCACTTTGAAAAGCAATTCCTTTCTGAAGACAATATTTTACACATTTAAGACAATAAAGATTAATTTTTCTATCATGTGAATTCGCACTGTGACTTCCATTATAGTAACAAGTAACGCTCGTCTGTGTGACTCGCTTAACCCTCGACTGAATATTTCACTGCATCGGCAGTTGTTTATTACTGCAGACATTTTGCAAAAGGTAGCATCGGGCATTTGCACAGGGCTTTGTGCTAGTGTCAACATTAGTGTACACATGTGTCGGCGTGTATAATGCTATTGGTACCGTTGTAATACTGCTAGCTATAACATTCGTTCATTTAATCTGTTACTCTATCAATAACACTCAAAAGAAATCTACGTGACCCACACTGACACAGCAATATCCTCAAACCACGAAAAAATAGTATATTCGATTTTCAGAGAAAATCAGCAGACAAAAAATATCAGCGTGACTGCAGTAAAGATGCACTACACTTCACGCAAACTGTATTAATAATGCGCATACTCATAAACACATAGGCGGGCAATATCGCTGACCGGTACCCACTACGAAAATGCATGTTTAGCGTAGCTATCAGACTAAAAAGCTATATTTGTTCAAACTAATATCCGGCATACGCAAGTTGAATCAGGCTTCAACTCTGAGTCTTTGTGAGATTAAATAACGAATTTTAAATAGCCGGAAAAAAAATTTGACAAGTCAATGGGCAGATGACGTATCTATGAAGATAAAGGATTATTAAATTCCATTCAAGTCCACTTTTGATGATTCGATGCAAATTGTATTATTGACGCTTTTCAGGAAATGTTCGATTCCGATATTGAAGATCTCCAACACACTCGTTCTCACACTTCATTCAAATACACTTGTTAACCCTCTTGCCAGTTCTTCCTCCCATGAATCCTAGTAAGATCTAAGTGCTAGAGATCCTTCCAATGGATTAGAAGTTTAAAAGAATTCTATTCAAAGGATTTTTTAGGGCAGCAGCTAGTCACTCGTCGGCATCCGAGTGGGTCGTCACGCGCAACTAATTGCTGTTATGCATCGTTCTCTTCCAGTAATTATATAATCATGCACTGTTATTTAAATTTTACTGGATTCTAGATTTGGATTAGTTTCAAAGCTGCCTATATTTATCGCATGAGAAATCCCAAAGTGAAAATACTTGTGAACTATTTCTTATGCGTTTCAATCCTTTACCTAGCTAGTCAATCTAAGATTTCATGGAGCTCGCCATCGAAAGAAGCTTAAGTATATGATTTCACACAAAAAACTAGCTTAATAGACCATATCTCATACCAAAAAAATTGTGAAATAGAAATAGAAGCTACTATATTTCACTGTCGGAGTTTCGACGTGGCGCTATTCACACTTAGCTACTACTATCTTTGAACACATATTCTCAAATGACTACTTTCTTATTCAAGGCATGACTAATCCACATTTCGACTGCTTCAAAAGCTTCTCTACTCGTAACTAAAGGGTACTAGATTTCCTATATCCAGCAAGATATCTATTAAATATATACGTGTCGTCTCTCGAGTTTCTCCATGTTTATAGGAGTCCTTCTCTACATAAAATGTCACATGTTAAGTCTCTGTGGCACTTTTTTAAGGACCTTGCTTGATGTTATGCAGAAATGTCGTAAAACAGATTTGAATAAACCTAGTTTAGAGGCAGCTATTCGTTCGCCGTCCTTCCGAAGGAACGCCATTCACGGCTATCCGCTACTTCCAGCTACTTTCACTCACGAAAGGTTGATACCATTTTCAAAATCGAGCCATCGTTCCTATTTAAAAAACTGATGGAAAGTTTGATCCTTTACAAAAAAATTCATCCACATTAGAAATTTTCTTTGGAAGCTTATCAGTATTCAGGAAGAGGACACGTTAGTATAGATTTACCGATAATCTGAAATATTCTGAATAAGTGGACACAGCCGTTGTATCCTGTCAATCTAAATAATTTTTTTGCGTAACTCGCTCTCATTCCTCAATCTTTGTTCTACAAGCACTCTAATTTCATCTTATCTTCGTATTTCTTGATTCATTACACTACTGTCACGTATTACAAAGTACTTTCTGTTTCTCAACATCACTTCTCATAGAACGAATAGATTCGAGATCTGAATTTTGGAATCCTGATTCCAGATTCGGATTTCTCACCCTCGATAACCTCTAACAAAGTTCGATCAAAACGGCCAAAAGCCGTAAAATAAAAAAGTTCCTTTTTTGATTGACCGGTTCCCGACCAATGAAACTTCGGCCAAAGAAATGGCTTCCGATTCGGATTCAGGGCCATCGATAACCTATAGCAAAGTTTCATCAAATCGTCGAAAAGGCTTAAAATAAAAAAAGCTGGTTTCTGATTGGCCGGATTTCACACAATGAAAGCCCGGCCAAAAAAACTGACTTCGGATTCGGAATCCTGGCCATCGATAACCTATAGCAAAGTTCACTCAAAACGACCAAAAGTTTTAAAATGAAAAAGCTCATTTCTGATTGACCGATTTCTGACCAATGAAATCTCGGCCAAAAAAATGGGCTTCGGATTCCGATTCAGGGCCCTCGATAACCTGTAGCAAAGTTCGATCAAAACGGCGAAAAGTCTTAAAATAAGAAAGTTCGTTTCTGATTGGTTAGTTTTCGACCAATGAAATCTCGGCCAAAAAAATGGCCTTTGGATTCAAATTCAGCGCTCTCGATAACCTATAGCAGAGTTCGATCAAAACGGCCAAAAGTCTCAAAATAAAAAAAAGTTCGTTTCTGATTGGCCGGTTCCTGACCAATGAAATCTCGGCCAAAAAAATGGGCTTCGGATTCAGATTCAGGGCCCTCGATAACCTATAGCAAAGTTCCATCAAAAAGGTCAAAAGCCTTTAAAATAAGAAAGTTCGTTTCTGATTGGTCGGTTTTCAACTAATGAGACCTCGGCAACCGAAATTGGCAATGGATTCAGATTCAGGGCCCTCGATAACCTATGGCAAAGTTCACTCAAAACGACCAAAAGTCTTAAAATAAGAAAGTTCGTTTTTGATTGGTCAGTTCCTGACCAATGAAACCTTGGCCACCGAAATGGGCAATGGATTCGGATTCAGGGCCCTCGATAACCTATAGCAAAGTTCACTCAAAAAGGTCAAAAGCCTTAAAATAAGAAAGTTCGTTTCTAATTGGTCGGTTTTCAACAAATGAGACCTCGGCCACCGAAATGGACAATGGATTCGGATTCAGGGCCCTCGATAACCTATGGCAAAGTTCACTCAAAACGACCAAAAGTCTTAAAATAAGCTAACCTCTCTGGTATGTTCTTTTGACCCTGCCACAAACACACAAACAGACAAACACACAAACTATTTTTTTTCATATGACCCTCCCTACAGTCGAGGGAACAAACACACAAACTATTTTTTTTCATATGACCCTCCCTACAGTCGAGGGAATAATATTAGTTATGATTTGACCACAACTCCTTCGCTCTTATTTCCGTTTGATGTCAACCTACAAAATGATCATAGTATGTAGAATTCATTTATTACATGTAGGTAACATCAAATAAAAAGAAACCCGAGATATGATATCATTTCATTAGAGACATTTTAAAGGCGATCGCCACCTGTTTCTTCATTACAATAACTTCCATCAGTTTTCTTTTTTTTTGTCTTATCAGATGTTGAAACAAGTTCAAAAGGATGATTTGACTTACTCTATGATCTTGGCTTTGGGCTGAACAATAAAATATGATAGATGCAAAAAAATAAAGAAGATTCTGCATGAATCTATTGAAGATAAAATGTGTTATGTATAAATTGTATTGTTAAACACGAAAAATGTCCCGAATATGTTGATGCACTTCTCTTTAAATAACTAACAATCGTGAAGGCAGAGCTTTGTATGATCAAGTTAGGTAAATATTTGACAATGTAAGTACACAGATTACTGAGATATGAGAAGTGTAGCTTTATCTAATACATATCAAAGAAAAAAAAAGTAAAGTTCATGTCCTCTCATACAAGAGCAATCGAATGTCTTCTATTGTCAATGCATGCTTACATCTCTTCGTTTATCATCACTCGTTAGCTGATAAGGAACAACTTTTACTTTTATTTTATTAGAATAAAAATATATATATCTTCACATACGATCGCATATATATAATTTAGTGAGTGGTGTCCGGATGAACTGAAGACTTACACCCACATCCACACCATCGCTGAAATACACATGAAAACAATTAGAAATATGATGTGTTATGTAGGCACTATTCAAGCAATCACAGAAATGGCTAATTGAAAAAAATCCACATATATTATTAGGGGCCTGATACAGAGAATTTGTATGATATCATCGCTTTTATCTTTCTTTTTATGTCGCAGTTAAGCTTGTGCTGTAACGAAAGAGATGTGAATGTAGGAAGTTCTTTTGTTTATCCTCATCCTCACACACATACCTTCCCGACAGTGAGGACACATTGTATTTCTAGCTCGATGCAGACATGGCAGATGTTGAAAAGAGTTCTTATTCATCAAATTTGATCAATATCGTATACCTATTTATCGAACTTCATGTATTTTATCGATTATATCAGAACAAAATTCGAAATTAAAATGAATAGGAACTGTTGAAGACAAACTTTAGTATTTCTACATTCAGACGATTGGAAACAGTACCGAGAAAAGAAGGTAAAACGTTTTTTCTCTCTGAGTTGAAAATAGAAAAAATTGAATCGATAGGTCGATGCTTATTTCGCCAAAGTTGATTATAATTGAAGATGGAACATCTCCAGATTATCAATCTCATTTACGATGAAGCTTATCTCATCGAGTAGAGTCTGTCGAGAGTGAGAAAATTCTAGAATCATTCACCCGCATGTCTCTTTGTTGTTGAGTTATGATGATTTTACTTGTTTTCTAATAGCACTGTTTTGTGAGAGTTAAATCCTTGTTTATTTGAGAAACTAAGGAGAAAAGAGAAAGAAAAGATGATAAAACAAGCGATTTAGAACAAACCCAGAACAATCAATTTGATATTTACAAGAAGTCTTTTGTAAAATATTGAAAATGATTAATGTTTTCGTGTTCCGATTTATCAACAAGCAACTCCATCTTTTAGTTGAAAGAGTAATTTAGCTCGAAAATACATAGTCAATAACATTGATTGTTCAACTCAAGCCTGAAAGCGAGCCAACCGATTTACCGGTTACCAGTTCGTTCTAGTTGAACTCTTAGCGCCGGTCGTTTTTTAATCAATTCTAAGGGCAATGCGGTTCATCTATTTTGCTCGTCTTTATCGATTTTTCACAGTTTTAACTATCCAGAAATATGAGAGCAAAGTTTCCAACTGACAAATTTCTAGCCATCATCAAAATCCCAGACCTAAATTTTGAACGCACGCTTTCTCATAATATAACAAAGACTTCGGATCATGCTGAATGTATTGATTATGGCTACGAAAAGTTAACCAGCATTAGAAGTTAATTTAGATATCAATTAAAGATTGTCCACCTCAAGATCTCGAACTCACTTTTCTAGGCTGCTTTTACTTAAGTGTCAGAAACTCTCAATGACTATTAGTTTCAGTTCATATTTTCGTTACATAAATATCAGAAAAGATTCCTTTTTGTTGTGAAATTTTCGTCAACTGCTATCTCATTCAATTGTGACGATATCTAAATATTAAGAAACCTAAAAATATGAAGCCTAGTATAAAAATCGAACTTTGTAGCTCATTTTGTCTTTCTATCGGCAGAAGTAGCCTTGTACAAATTGAGAAGCCTTCCAGTTGTGTTAAACAATAATTTCAAAAAAAGGGAACATTAAACTTATCAAGTCTTGTAAAGCAATAATATCTTATTGACAAAAACCAGGCAATACAAAGGGTGTGAGTGTGATGCGAGTATCGGTTAAAATAAGACCCATACACACATCCATACCAATGACGACAATCGCATGTACAGTTACGCCCACACAGGCATCCACATTGGAGCTCTCAGTCAAACCCGAACCCACAAAAACATCAGAACTCAGACCCAGACCCTCGTCCAGATCCAGATCAATTTCTACCATCTCACCCACACGTACTCAAATGCACATCTATACCCTTTTTCTACAACGAACTAGGAAGTTAATTGATACGTTTAAACGTATCAATTTTTCGCCGGTTAGTTCTGTAATTGAATTGGCTGATTTTCTGTCGATTGAGTCAAGAGTTTCAACTGACTAGTCCGAGCCGGTTGAATAGGCTGAAGTAGCCAGTCTGATTCGGTTGCAAAAATAAACAACCGTTTCAAAGCCTTGTTCAACCTACTTTTTTTGTTCTCAATATCATCAATATCATCACGAACTCATTTAAAACATGATGAAACTCGATTGCAAAAGAAATTTTTCGTCACAACCAAAATAACTATTTTGTACCAAACAACTTTTGCATTTAATCAATATGTTGATCGAATTCTCTAATGATCATCGCTTAGCATTCGTCCGCCTTGAGGGCGTAGGTGTGGGTGGGTGTGAGTAAACAAAAGAGACCTACACCCACACTCACCTACCATTTTTCCTATGGATCTCCATAAGCTCGCCTGGAAAGATCGACTCTGTCTAGATTTCGACGGAATGAATTCTATGATTTTGAAAGAGTCATGTTTTAGTAAATGGGAAACAATTGATTCTGTGACGTTAGAACCACATGAATGTATTGGATTCGGCCCAAAATCAATGGAGCCATTGGGATCAATAAAAACATCGGGAATCGATTGTTTTTTCTTCAGTAAGCTCTCTCAAGACATCTCGAATAACTCCTTGTTTCCGTTTGAGTGACACAGAAGATAGCTTTCTCTAATAATAATAATAATAATCAATATTTGGGTTGGGTAGTTACCGAGTAACGGGTCGCGGAAAAATTAACTGTTATTAGGTAACGAAAGCGGAAAAATTGTGAGTTTATCAAAGAAAAGCTATTTTTCAAAAATAAGAATACTTTATAATGTTTGATCAAATCTTGTCACACATCAAAGAATCTATGTTCCTACCTTATTTCTTTAACCAACTTGATCCTAGCAAAGCTTTTTTCCACTATTGTGAGAATAAAACATAATGTTGTTCTGGTCGATTAGAGTTTAGGAGGCTCTTCTTTTATATGGCCCTAGTAACATCATGTTTTGTGAAACTCATATATATTTTCGAAGAAAATAGTGAGTGTAAGTTTTAAGTCGAAGTTTTCCAGCTCACCTCCTCCTTCTTCCACCCCATTATAGACACTTAGCAACGCGGATCCCATTACAGACAACCCCCATCACAGACTTTAGCAATCGAGAATAAGAGGCGTCAGATTTCTCAGAGTTTTTTGTAGCATTGATCAAGTTATGATTTTAAAAAATAATAAATATCATTATTTGTGAGCTGATTAATATATATATAATGATGCGTAAGATCTGCTATGATATCATAAATGTGTAAAATAGACTTTTTTGTCAATCAGTTCAATGATTATAATAATAGGAATGTTAAATTAAGAAAAACGAATTTAAAAACACGAAAAATAATGAGTGAATAACAACAATGTAAACAAAAAATAGGGTGCCATAGAAAAAACAAAAAACTTCTGTTCAAAATGCAGAAATTAGAAAGATCCTTACTCTGGTGATCGATTATTCTGCAAAACGTCTATAGTCTACGAGAGATTTTTTACTTTACATATTTTGTATTGATTTAATAAGACTAGGGAGCATATGTGAATTCCACATTTCAGCCCCAAAGGAGCTGCAGCAACAATCTTTTGTTTATCTTCTCTGGTCGAAATGATCTCAGAGGACTAAAATACATATGTTAACAATTTTCAAATATTCGGAAAATAAATGATATTACATAGAGTTTCCATGAAAACCATGTTATTTTCTTTTGTTGATTCTGATTGTTGACTGAATCACAGCGTTAGTAAATATCTTTTTGAATTAACCTCACCAACTGTCAATACACTTTTACAATTAACATGAACTTTGTCGAAACTTTTCATTCGTTATTACTATAAAGTTTTCATAATATGATCGCTCTATCGAGATCCTAAGTTTAGAGTATGATGTGAGATAGCTTTAATCCAATTGTCATGTAATTGTTTTTAATGAAATTCAATTGATAGTTTTCATTTTATAGTTATAGATAGCTCACATTTTTGATTATGTATAATTAGAATCACTTTGAATATAATGTTCATAATTACAAAAATTTTATCTGAAATATTATGGATAAAATTTACAAAAAAAAACATTTACAGCAAATGATTAGAAAATCATCTAAATCTTTTGATTTAATCAATAAATTTTTATGTTTCTTTTTCATTTGAACTTTTGAAATATCTTTTATTTACTAGGTCATTATAAAGATGTTTCCATATGATTAATAACAGTGCTCTGAATAATGCAAACTAAATTTCAATACAAAAACAATTTTTTTTTATATTCAATATCATATGAAATACTACAAAAAAAAGAATTTAAACATTATTAAAAGTTATATTTGTCGATTTTGTTATTTAATTAAATAACAAATTTTCTAAATGAAGTCACATAGAAATTATCAGAAAACAAAATAAATTAATAGTCATTCCGAATGAATAAAAAACGAACATTTGGTTGCCATGGAAATGGACATTTCGCAGTGTCAACTTCTAAATCATATTTTCGACGTGTTCGTTCATTGGTTAAACTAATTAATTCTCTATCACAATCCATAGTAAACATAAATATATCACCTGTTTGTATATCACTTTTATATCCACGATAATTAAGTTGGGGATCACCACCTCGATAAACAACATTGTCTCCTGTCCATCCATAAAGTGTTGGATTTTCATATGGATTTGTACCGTGAAAAATATTTTTTGATACGATTCCAAATAAAATCGCACTATTCGGTTCATATTGATCAATCTTAAATCGAATTGAATGTTCACCTGATGAATATTCACCTTTTTCTTTTAAATTTGAATAATCTTCATATTCATCTTCAATACTATCATCATGATTAGTTTCATATTGAGTCTCATTTATTGCTTGTACAGGATTATCATTAGATAAATCATGAAGCGAAATTTTTGAAATAAATGGAGTTGAATTTTTATCATGATGAATTTTAATTCGTTGTTGTTTAGTAAGAAGTTGTTGAAATTTATTAAGTTTTTCTGACCATTCTTTTATATCACTTTCAAAAAATTCTCCATCATGACGTGCTTTATTTAATTGTGGTGTAAGTTGTGCTATTTTTTCTTTAATATTCTCTGTACGATCTTGAACAATACTTGATAGTTGTTGTCGAGTATCATCAGCTAATCGACGAATTTTATCTATTGATTGTTGTTCCCATCGTTCAATTTGTTGTATAAGTGATTGATGAAATTGTTCAGTTGTTTGTCCTGTTATAGCTTGTTTTAATTGATTATGGATGAGAATAATGTCATTCATTTGTTTTTCAAGGAATTCTCTATGCTCATTTGTATGAGGTAAACAAAAATTTTCTGAACATCCACGACATGTAAATATACCTGCTGTTTTACCACATGTTGCACAAGAGATATTTTGTCGCTTGAAAGAAGCCATTAAACTTTTATGTAAGATAGTCAACGTATATCAAATAAAAAAAAGTATAAGTATGCATGCACAAGGTGAATAATGGTTATCTTAGTTTAATATCAACTTAAGTAAAAGGACAAAATGTATTAAAGGTGTGTGTGTTTGTAATGTAATATTTCGAGACTTTTTTTTATCTTAATTTTTTAAAGATACTATAGATACTCAAATGAAGTTGGATGATTACTAAAAGAATGGAAAGTATGCATTAGTATGTTTACAAGTATTCAATTGTTTGATATCTATGTTGAATGAAAAGGATGTCTGTAAAGTTGATTTGTAACCGGTTAGAATCATTTGACATAGGTAAATAGGCCGATTCCAACGGATTTGTTTCGGTTTAAAAATGATCTAAATAAGCCGATTAGTTTTCTTTGGTGAAACATCTTGAAAGTAGATTTCATTACTTTTATCAACATAATAAAATAATTTTATTTCAAAATACTAAATTTTTTTGTTTGATATTCTTTTTCGTTCGTGTGTATTTCTCTAATGAAGTCAGTTTTTACTCTTGGAAAAGAGTAAACAATAAAAATTTCGTACGTGTGGACTTAATTTGTCTTAGCACATGGATATTTTCTTTTAGAGATTAAACTTATACGTGGGTTTTTGTTTTCATAAAACACTTGATGGTTTCAAAAAACCTAATGAGGAAGCCTTCCCAGATGGTCCTTTTCTGATTTTGACTATTATTATTTTCCTACAACTGCTACATAGTATTTTAATATAAATCCTGACAAAATATACGCTTCTATTGAGATATGCAAAATTATTGTATTTTTACTATGTCTATCCTCAAGAATTTCTTGTAGGACTCCATGTTTTTGGAAAAATTGTCTTTTCGAATGTTGTACCAAAATGATTTCCACTTAAAGGTCCTACATATTGTAGCTAGTACAAAGAGTCTCAGAGTCTTTAGACTTCATACCTCCAATATTCGAACTTTCCAAAATATCCTCGTATTCTGCAAAATCCATGGAAAAAATATCTATTTTTGGATAGTTCATCAGTCAAAAATACGAAGTCTAAAACTTTTGAAACTCTTTTGTACAAGCCAATGTATATGAAACCTTTAAGTTGAGAAGTTTTAGAGACAAAATTAAGAAAAGATCATGTTTTCAAAAACTTGATGTCCTACGAGGATCTCTTGAGAATAAATACATTAAAAGTTCAATAATCTTGGACATCTGGAAAGCTTCTCGCGTGAGTGTAAAAACCATTAACCAAAGAAATTTAGCAACTAGATTTCGGAGAATGACTCTTATCTTCGTATCGAAGAAATGTAATATGTGCTGCTTTTGTCAAGTTTATATGTCTAAAGAAGCGTCGTATGATCTTTCTTCGAGAAGAACCATAAATATTTCATTAAAAGAAAAACAAATGTGTTGAAATCACTACATTTAGTATATACTAAAAGTAATAAGATTCATATTATATTAAAGCACAGAAAGAACTGCAAGTGAAAACCGACATGAGTTACAGTAGCATTGAGTTAATTTATTTCCAAACATATGAAGTTGACGAAAATTACAGCCCGATGAATGCTTAATTGGCTGACTGATAACCAACGAGTCGAACGAGTTTGAATTTGTCAAAAAAAAAAAAATTTGACGAAATTTCAGCAAGAAATATGATGATCATGCAACACAGTAATAGATGATGAATCATAGTCTCACTATAAATAGATTAGTCAAAAATCATCGAATGCTGCTGGAACATCAATCAGCGAAGCTTCACTCACTGCTGTTCGATGCATGCGGTTCATTCGAAAAACTCTGTTTTTTTTATCTTTGTTCAAAGTAACTGATGTCATGCTAATCTATCATGTTGAACAAGGGCAAACCATCGGTTACTCACTATTATATCGATAATAGCTGGGAAACTTCTTATCGATGAAATTCAGAATAAAAGACCAGCATCCATGAAGCTTAATTACAACAATGTCAAACTACATATTCATTAAGATATGTCGTACTATGTAGAATCGGGAATTATGCAAATTATTAGACAATCGCCAAATTCTATAGACATGACACTCAGATGAGTCTATCAAAATGACAAAAACTCAAACTTCCTAAGTAATATCATTGGAAAGTGTCTGGAAAAACACTAGAGAACATTTACAAAAATTCGACAATAGAAAAAAAACTTTTTTCAAGAATCGTTTCAGTTTAGTAAAAATCAACCTTATTATAATATTTCTATGTATTAAATACATGCCATGGAAATATTAGCTTTGACCAACAGATGCTTTGAAATAGACGAGTTGATTATCAAGAGTACTAGCATCACCACATGAGTTTAATAGAAGTATTATTAAAAAAGAAAAGATCAATATACAGATCTTATCACAAGAAATTTTTTAAAACATTGTTAAGAACAAAAAAAAAGTACAGTTAGTGATTTAAAATACAATTCAGTGTTAATAAGGACTCTTTAATTTTATCTTTTTCGAATATTTGATAACTTTTTAGTGAATATTCGTCAAATACTTGGATCTATTCATGTATGTCTAATGGATTTTCTAGTCTTCTAAGAATATATTAAAACTGAAACAAATGTACTCTATATACTTCTTGCTGATATTACACATATGTGGCGAAAACTGTTGTTTAGATATCATGTTTTTATTCTAGTGTGCACCTTCAAGGTCATTTTACTCTCTTCAAAACTCTACTCGAGTTTATCTTTGAAGAAAAATGTAAACTTGATGAATGACAAAGTACTCGAATGTGATGAGTTTTTTAAAGAATTGTAGGAATTTCATTAAGTTTTATCGTTAAATTCATATCTATAATATTAATTAAGATTAGTTTTGCACTATTTCTTTTCATGAAAAAAAAAGAAATCGAAATGATCTATTGTCAATAAAACCAGTTTCAGTTCATTCCTATGTAGTTATCTTAGATATTCTTTTTTTAAGGACAGATAAATGATGTTGGTGAAAGTAAATATCATCTGCGTGTAAATACATGAGCTAATCATTTGAATATTAATTTATTAGAATATTTTAATAGTTGTTATACAATTTGACAATCATTCTTATGTGAATATTGAGTTCTGGATACCTTATTACTCCAGAAAAGTATTCTACAATCAGTATCTCACAGATAATTATCAGCACTTGAGTACATTATTATGGTTAGTAGAACGCATGATTATAAAATTCTTTTAGATGTTTAATCGGCTACACTGCTGAGATTTATTTAATTACAGAGTTTTTAAAGTTATGCAAGTGTCCTTCTACTTGAAAGATTTTCAGCAGAGTGACCGATTAAGATATTGTAAGTAATAGAAGCAAGGTATATATATGGACATCCTATTGAAAATTGTCACAGTACACAAGTATCCAAAATTTCGTATTTCCACTAGGGTAGTCGATACAGATTTTATAATAAAAACACTATTTCAAAATATTTAATTATATTGAATGACCATCATTGTTGTTTGAATTTTTCCAATTTGACATGCATTGGTATATAAAGATCTGATTTATTATTTAATTATATACTTTTAACAATTTTCATTAAAAAATATAATATTAGTTAGATGTAATATACAACAGATAAAAAAACAATATGTTTAGGATAGTTGCATAAGCGTCATTAACTTAAATTATCATCTTCAAAATCTTTTAAGAATCTATAAATTTTGGAAAAAAGCAAAAATTTTTTTGTTTATTCTTCAAGATATTATTCATGCTTGTAAAATAAAATACTGATGGTTAAACTTCATCAAGAATGAAAAAAAAAAGAGAAAGATAACATATCAAAAAAAAGCAACAGGTTCGATTAAAGTTGACAAAGACGGATAAAAACCACAATGAATCTATATGATTATTTTAATAAACAACTAACAAAATTTGACATTGAATAAGTCTCGAAAACTTGTTCTTAATAATAATAAAAAAATATTTAAAAAAAAAACAATTACACTTAATTAAATTACAAATAAAATCGCATAAAATATTTTCAATGCATTATTACTTGTTCATTCAAGATTGTTTAAAATACGAACATTGGGTTGCCATGGAAATGGACATTTTGTTGTATCAACTTCTAAATCATACGAAATATCTGTTCGTTCCTTTCTTAATTGAATCTTTTTTCGTTTACAATCAATAATTAATTCATATATATCACCTAGTTGAAAATCACTTTTATATCCATGATAATTTGGTTGTGAATCACCACCAAAATAAACAAGATTATTTTCTGTCCATCCATAAAATGTTGGATTTTCACATGTAGATGAATTAATAGATTTTTGTTTTGATACAATTCCAAATATAATCGAACTATTCGGTTCATATTCATGAATCTTAAATCGAATTGAATGGCTTCCTTTTGAATATGAATATTGATTGTGATTATCTGTATAATCGTCATATTTTTTTTCAATATCATTTTGATCATGATTTTTCAATGGAACATTCTTTCGAAATGAAATACTTGATATATCATTTACTGAAATTCTTGAAATAAATGAAGTTGAACCAATATCTTCCTCAATTTTAATTGTTTGTTGTTGAGCAACAATACGTTGTAATTCATCAAATCTTCGTGTCCATTCTGTTAAATCATTTTCATAAAAACCACCATCTTGACGAGCTATTTCTAATTGTTGTTGTAATTCTCCTAATTTTTCTTTGAAATTATCTGTACGATCTCGAATAATAGTTGATATTTGTTGTCGAACATCATCAGCTAATCGACGAATTTTATCTATTGATTGTTGTTCCCATTGTTCAATTTGTTCCATTATTGAAATTTGATGTTGTTCTCCTTTATGTCCTTGAACACTATCTTTTAACAAATCACAATTATTACTAATTTCATTCATAGATTTTTGAAGAAAATCTCGATGTTCACTTGTATGAATTAAACAAAAATTTTTGTTACATCCATGACATGAGAAAACACCAACCATTGTACCACATATTGTACATAAATTTTGTTGTCGTTTTGTAGAACCCATAAAATGTTTATCTGTAGTTTACGTTGATGGCAAAAGTAAGTAAAAGAAGTAGATGTACACAATCAAGATAAAAAGAAAATAGTTTTCTTAATGTGATATCAACTTAAGTAAAAGAACACACTATTACATCAGAGACCCTTTTTTTTCATTAATAAAATTCTATCGTGGTCTTTTTTTTTTGTCGCAGTGTTATGCTGCGATTTCTTATCGTGTTTTATTGAAAATAACCGTCAACAGTTTGAAGGCAGAGCAGTCTATGCTATCAACTTCCAGTTATGGATAGTCTCCCTTTTGTGATTCAAAATTTTTGTTTTCTTTTTTATTTTGGTGACCATTATATAATCTGAAATAGTATCTATCTATTGAGTACATGTTGGAATCTAAAAATAGTCTTTAAACGTTAAAAAATTCAAGAAGAAATCAAATTTACGTAACGGAAATAACGAATTGTGTTTTTCTCAAACTAATTTTTTCATGAAAAAAAAATGCTGAGTATTGTTTAGGATACTATCGATATTTTGGCTTTTTTATTCGAAGAACAAATAAAATCAAAAAAGATGTCCACTCACAACAGTGTCTAGTGTCTGTAAAAAATATTTTCAACTCAATCGAATATAGTATTGTGGAAAAACGAGGGGAGGAGGCAAAAATTAGGTTCATTTTTCATCATTGTGATCTCAGTATCTCATAGAAAACAGCATCTGGAAAGTTTGAATCTGTAACAACTTCTACTCTACTTGTCAAGACCTACCTGTCTTAAAAATTCCATACTATTAGGATGAGTCATTCTCTAGAAACATCGTAAGATAGAAGGGATCCATTTAAGTTTTTTGTTGGCGAATTCACTTCTATGTGGTAGCATCTCTTGTTTCTGATGAGCCAAACAGTATCTTGTTATTTAAAAATTGTAGAAAAAAATCAAATTCAAGAAAAGTAAACATAGGAAAAGTTTTTGACTATGAAAAATTGAATCAAATTATGACATTAATTCGAAAATTGATTTCAGATCAATCACCTATCAATACTTTATAAGAAGGTTTTCGAAAATTGCAATGAACTATGAATATTTGATTCGCAGGTCTTTTTGATTGATTCGAACGTTGACTATTGTCTGACATAATTGAAACTTTTTTAGATAATATTCAATTTGATAAAATAAAAAAACAATTTACAACTGCCTGAAAGTAGATTGTAACAATACTTGAGAGGTTGATTGAAATTGGAAGGAATTCAATTCGAAGATCATATAGTGACATATGAATGAATTTTTCGCTAGGAGAAAATAGCGTACTTCAGATCAAAAATTAAGTCGAAATACAAAAGTAGTCCAAAGTACATATAGGTACTACCAAAAGTTGTATCATTTTTTTTTCTCTTCTGTACAATGAGTTTTTAAAGGTATATACCAGTCGCAATCTGACTAGTCGAATGAATATCCGGTTAACTGAAGTTGGTGAATACTAAATTTCTTAGAAACCTTGAAGTAGTTTAAAATACTTTTTAAAGTAATCTAAATAAATTTTCAGTACAAAAGTATGTTATCTTCACCTAGTAAAATTTAGGCATTTACGATTATTATCATTATCTCATATCTATTCTAGATAAACAATGTTTAAAATTATATCTATTTGATATTATCTATCTCATCTTAGATTAGAGAAATATTATTGTTCAAATTATTAAAATAATCAATTAAATCTTGATAGCTCTTCTAAAGTCAAAAAAATTTCGATTATCACTTCCTAAATACATTGCATCGTCATTAATTTTCAATTGCATATATCTATGACTCAAATAATGATTATCAACTATAACATCGATAATTTAAATAAAATTTTCTAATGTATGTTCACAAAACTCAATAATAAATATTTATCTAAATTAGAAATATTTCAATTCAAAATGACAACATTTTAGTTTTCACTTTGATGAAGAATATTAATAGTTTATTCAATATCATTAACATTCAATTGGCAAGAATATAAATAATATTTGTCTTTATACTTTTCCATATACATTTACTATTGATGATATTGATTATTCGCCTAAATCGGAATCTATTAAGTCTGAGATTCAAATCTAACAATATCATTGTGTGCATAAATTTATCTGTTCAGAAAGATTTTATAAAGATTCATGTATATTTTCTTGTCACTTTTTAAATGTTCATCATTTTTCAATAGATTTGTCATTGAAAAGTCATTTTTTTTATCTATTGATTTACGATGAGATCGATTAGGTTTCAATAATGTTTGAGTATCGTTATGAAGAAGTTCGATTGACTTTGAAATATATTCCGACATCAAGTGAAAATTGACCATTATTTAATTTTATCAATTAAAATATTATTCATTTTCTATTGCACAATTTTCCAACGTATTGAAGTAGATATTATATGTTAATAATCATCAATATTTCTTATTGAATTATTCATCACTTAATATGAATTATCATAGTGTCGATACAACTGCAGTTTAGTGACATCCTCATATTGATTGTTGTATGAATTGTACTGATCGTATGTGAACGAAGGTGTCACTAAACTGCAGATGAACTCTGATATCAAAAATGTTAACCAATGAATATTAATAACAAATCCGTCTATTCAGCGATTGGACACTATTTCGTTTACTTTTTCAAAGAATATAATAACACAATGTCTGACCAGCAATCGGTCAAACACTAATCTATTCTTTTCTCTACGTATATATATACAGCAATTAATTGCATCTAACGTTATCATATCTTCTATCATCATGTTTAACGGACGTTTTTTTTCTTGTATTATTCTTCTTTCTTTTGTGTTATCATCATTGGCATCAATAGAACCATTATGTAAATGGTATGGAAGATCTCCATTTTGTTTTTTTGGTAATTCATGTCCAACAGATTGTTGGCACGTAACAGCTAATGATCGTGGTGATGGTAAAAAATGTTGGTTTGGTATGAAAAATTATTGTTGTTGTGCTAAAAAAACCATTGATTCCATTATCAATAGTTTTGTAAATTCTAAATGACAACTATTCATTTTCTATTCTTATGTTTCTTGCTCTGTAGTCAAATAGTTATTCTCTGGTATGTGTTGTTATTAATAAAAGATGTAGTGATTGTATTAAAATTGAATGATATTGTTTTTTTTATTTCGTAATTTTCTTGTCATCAATTAATAACAGATTATTTTAGTAGAGTTTTTAAATAGAATGCAATTCAAAGTTTCATAAGATGATATTAGTATGTGAATGTCTTATTTGATCAATAATATGATGTAATGAAGAATATAATTGTTTTATTGATCTTAATTCTTGCTTAAAAAAAACTTTGTTTTTTTTGTCAAGGGAATTTCACGTAAGAAAAAAAAACTTATTTTTTCTCATAATGACTGATATTTCAGTTATATGAGTTATCTGTAAATTTTGCTTCTATCACCAAAAAGATTAGGAGATATACTCTCTTTTAGAAATTGTATAAATAAATGTTTTCGAGCGACTTTATATACTTTAGAATAGATGAGAAATCTTGGTTTTTTAGGTATTCTGTATATTCGTATAGGATATTGATATCATTGTTGTTTACAAGCCATTTTTTGGGCTTGCAGACTGAATTAGACTGACTAAAAGTTTGAATTTTTTGTAATCTTTTAAATTATTTAACGTTGCATTTGTGTAACATTCTAGTTTTAGTTATGTAGTCAATTTATTTCCATCAAGATTATAGAAGAAAAAGTAACGATACAAAATAAAAGAAAGAGATAAATCATTTTAATTCTTTTTTATAAAAGACAGACTTGAATTAACAAATTTTTTTGTAAGGATTATTTTAGCATCGTTGGACATGATTAATTTAAATAATTGTTCATGAAGAAAATGTGACAAAAGAAAGAAGAAATTTTATCGTTCAACTGAACGATAAAAAGGTTTCGTTTTTTCCATTTCCATGGAAATAAATCAATTGATAATTATTACCTTCTTTCCTTTATTTATTCAATCCATTCGCTCTTTTACTATAATAAACTATTCTTTAATTATAAACGATGAGAATCAATGAACAGATCCATTAACTGTCTATTTGTCTCATCTAGTATTACTATGGACAGATCTACCAGCTGTGATCTCTGTATCAAAAACAAGAATAGCTATGATATAATGCATAAATGTACTATCATGATATGACAAATTTTTGTTTTAACACTTGTTTCCATATCCGTTCTAAGCCATGATGCACGTGACATTGTACAGATTCATTTTGTTTTATTAATAATAAACATCCTTGATGTATATTTTTAAACATTAGGAACTATTAAAGATATTATTCGTACATGTTGATTCTTCTCGAATAATTTATAAAAATTATCTATGATGATAAGAAATAAATATGATCTAATAAGTGGATAGAAAAGGGCATGATGAAAATTTTTTCTCTAGGATTGTTAGTTCATATTATAATTTGTATATAAGAAAAAGATATGATATTTTTTTTTCTCATAGAATTATGTTTCATTTTCAATCTCGAACTTTTTTCTCTAATTGTGACTACGTGAAATCATTCTTTCCTTTTCTTATCAATGCTAAATATATATTTCTTTAGCGTTTTTTGCAACCATATCTATCATCAGTTACTAGAACATATTATCTATGGTATTCTTCGAGGTACATAGTTAATCTACGACGCAATACTGTTAGAATATTCATGATATATATGACAAGCTGAAGAAAGAAAATAACGAACATATATATATATACTATTAATTTACACATCCTCTTCCTTTTCTTCTTCATTTCTATATTAAAAACACATCAAACTATACATTGATTTTGCGTGAGTTTTTTTGTAATAAAATGTATAGATTTTTTTTTTTATATAATAGATTATTTTTAAGATTAACAATGGTTTCATTAAAAATAACAACAACTCTTATTTTTCTTCTACTTTTAACAATTGTTCCAAAATCCACCAATGCATTATGCAAATGGCATGGTATCGCTCCATTTTGTTTTCTTGGTAATTCATGTGGTGATGGATGTGTTAAAACATTAGAAAGCAACAAAGGTGATGGTTATACATGTTGGGTTTCACACAAAAATTATTGTTGTTGTGCACCACGAATTGTATGATATGAATATATCAAACTATATACAAGATTTTGATCAAATATAAACTTATTCTTAGTTTCATTGTTTTTATTTACATTGAATATTACAATGTTACAGTGTAGATTTTGTTTTTTTGAAAAAAAAATAATAAGAGTTCTGGATTTCATTCAAATTTAGAGTAAGTTAAAATAAATCAATAAAGTTTATAAGAAACTGAAGTACTGGTTGTAATATATCAAAGAATATCTTCATTCACAAATGATGAAATCTCGTTTTTGCATTACAAAGATATGCACAAAAAAGACTAGTTTACTTTGAATTCAACGATGGTAACAGTCATTGTTTGATGAATACATTATAAAAATTTTGAATATTGGCAAAAACATACGATAGAATTGGAAAGATGTCTCGTGCATTCACGATCTGCGATATTTTGTTAGAATTTATATCATCTATTGATACAGTACTATTATTATCTTCTTTTGATTGCGAAATAGAATAAATGATAATTCGAAAGACATGGTTTTAAAACTTTTTCATTTACAATAAAAAAAGAATAGTATCATACTTTACAATTTTATTCTGCAAAAATTTTCATTCAGAGATGTTGTATGAAGATGTTCTTATTGATTTTTGTGCTTTGGTCAATTCTTTTTTTATTTTATTTGATTAATGCTGATATTTTATGAATTTTTTTATTCATGCACATTAGTTATCTATCTGTTTTCATTCATTGTAAACTACAAGGTATCGGGGAAACCATCTACCAAAAGAAAAACCCATTGTATATTTCCACTATATTTTGACTGAATCAACTAATTCTTTTTTTGATCATAGAAGAAAGTTCGAAGCTTTTATTGATACTCAAACGTTTATTGACACGTTTGAAATCTAGCACGATCTACTTGAATACATAATTTGGCTGTTTTTTTTTCCGATCACTTCCATGAGTAGTTAGTCATAAAAAACACCAAAATACCCAAAAACTTTTTGGTATATTCCATTTTATAGTGTTTTCTTCGCTAATCATCTCCGTTTCTATTTTCATTAACTAATAACTTTGCTATAGTCAAATTGTTCTAGAACCTTGGAGTAATTCGATATTTTCTAGTAATTTGACTCTAGCACCGTTACCTCTAGATCAAAATAGGTATTTTTGTTTTACGAAAACGAACAACCCAAAAAGTTCCATGAAATGGAATACATCAAGGAGTTTTTAAATATCTTCATGTTTGATCCTATCACTGTTAGTCTCAGTCAAAGTAATGAATTATCAACACTTTCTGTTCCGTTTAATCTTGTTAAGAACTCATCAATGCATTACAAAATCCAGCAACAAATACAAACGTTCGTATAATCATCAATGAACTTGAGATATCATCATTTTTCAATGGGAAATATTTGTGCTAATACTCTAACAGAAGATATCACTCAAACTATTGTTACCGGTAGTCATAGTGATAGTGTACCAGATGGATCTGATATTAATGATAATGGTTAATTTTAGAATTGAAATAAATAAAATTCAATTAAGAAATATTTGTTTTTTCTTTCGTTTTTGCATAGATAGCGGTAATGCAGCCAATCTTGCATTAGCCGTAGCTCTCGTTCAAACATCTATCTATACAAAATCTAAATATCACGTACGATTTTGTTGGTAGGATGTAGAAGAAATCGGTCTTCTTGGTTCAGATTTTTGTATTAAACAAGCAAAAACTTCAACTATCATCGGCGAACGAATCAATGATAATTTAGTAAATCTTAATTTCGATATGTTAGGTTCATCTAATTATGTATTTGAAATATATGATGGTCAAATAATTACAAATTCAACATTTGCAAATACTATTCCTAATAGTAATAAAGTTACATCATTATTGTGTGATTGGTTAAATAGTCAAAAAATACCTTGGAATAATATTACTCTAGGGAGTGGTAGTGATTATGCTTCATTTTTAGCAGCTGATGATCCTTATTGTATACAAAATGTTGCTCAAGATCCATGTTATCATAAATCATATGATATGAAAAGATGATAAAAGCAGTAGCTTATGTTATTGAATAGTTAGCTTGTATAGATAATTTAAAAGAATAGCTCTATCCAGCAAAAGAAATTCAAAAATTGAAATCTCGCTATGAAAATCAATGAGAATACAATTCAATTAATAAATATTTTGGATTACCTTATGTCTAATTTTGGAAGAAAATCTTCGAACAATTTTACTTAAGAAAAAATACGGACTAGCTGAAATATTACATTCATTTTTTTTAATATTGATATTACAAAAGAGAATTTCTTGGAAATAAAATTATTCTTGATGAGTAACTGATTTTCAAGATGGTAAATAACTTGTAAAGTGTCATCATTTGTATACATCTTCTATTATTTTGATAAACATGAAAAAGTCTCACCTAGAGAATAGTTTTATCATTCCTTTATTTCTTAAAGCATCATGTTTATGAATAGCTTGTAGAGGAAACTAATATAAATTAAAGATAATTAAGGCTACTCCGCCTTCTCCTTCTCAAAAGTTGAATGTATAGAAAAGGCGTACAGAAAAGAAAATGTCATAAATAAAGTATGATTTAAGTTGAGGTTTAGTCGTATTTTGGATTTCTTTCGGATAAGGCTTGTTGTTTTTTTTATCAACATTTCCTGAAGAAATCATAAAGCAGATTATATGACTGTAGTGGAGAAACTACGGTAAAGTTTCTAGGTATACACCATGACGTTTTCGGGAGATATTCACCAAACAAGGGTCAAAAATAGCTGATTTGACAACCCAAAATTCTTTATGAGCTTCCATTTTATATACTTAATTTTTTGTGTTTGAAAGAGCATGACAGAGTGCAGGACATGACAGCGCTTTTGTTTTCTTACTTTTTAAGTGGAGAGAAAGGATGAAAAGTTCGATGTCTCGAACACTGGCACTTTAATTATAAAAGTACACTTTTATATTATTAGGAATTTGTCTCATATACGCAAAAACATCCTAAATTGGCTTATTCCCTATAAATTATATGATGTATTACAGTGATATTTTCCCCTCTATTTTCTTGCACTATGTATAGGTTTATCTCTTTCTTTTGTGTTTCATACGTATATATATTCTTTTCTTTCTGTCTATTGTCTTTATGTTGTTCTTCTCATATACTTTGTGGTTAGTGTTATTAAATAAAACCGAACTGATGTGTACAAAATTAACAAAACTTACATATATAATCGTAAGAAAGCTTAAAAGAGATAAACAAGAACAACCCTAAAGAATATTTCCATAAAACGAAAGGATTATACCACACAATAAAAAGAATATTCCTAGTGAATGAGCAGAAATACAACAGCTGAGATATTCTCACATACGGTAACATAGTGATAAGGAATATTACGAGAATTATTTGTCACTATATCACAAAAAACGTATATTTTTCAAACAGAAGGTAACAGAAATCATCTAAGAATGTTTCCATAAAAGTTGAGATATCAAATAAAAGATCATGTCGTTTATGAACCATTGGACACCGGATTATCGTCTCATGCATTTATGTCAAGTTTCATTTTTGTTTTTTGAAGAGAGTAGCCTTAAACTAATCAATCGAAGAATTTTTTCATTAATTTAATATAGTCAGATCGATGATTTCTATCTTCATTTGAATAGTCATATTTTTCAAACGATTTTTTCCTCATATTATTATGTTATTTAAACAAGATTAGAAATTCTTAAATAATTCTGTGTAGATTATGTATCAACAATTTATTTTCATATGATTTATCTTATTTTTCTAATGTCATTTTATGACATGAAATATTTTAGATGATTTTTCTACAAATACTTTTAGGAAAAAGAAACATTGATTCACAACTGTATAGTTTGAAAATAGTTAGATAAGATTTTCAATAAACAATCTAAGAATAAATTCGAACAAATGATTGAATTTGTTGTCTACATATAGGGCATGAACGAAGACTGTATCCACAAGGTACACAAGTACATAAATGTCCACAAGGCATACAAACTAATTGTCTTTCTTGCGTAAGACATACACTACACTCTTCTAATTTTATCTTTGATGTTTTAAGTGAACTAATTGATATTTGGCTTTGTGAAGGAATTATTAAATTATTCGAATTTTCTTGACAAGCATCATATTGTTTTTGAAGAATAAAACAAGCCATTATTAAATCATCATCTGATGAAAAATCATCATGATTAATCTTCCATTGTTGTTCAAAACATCTTTTAATAATAGAAGGTCGATATTGTGTACAAAGACGTTGAGTAATAGGTAGATCAAGTCTTGCATTAACAAGACGCATAAGATTTTCTTTATCAATATTATTTTTTTCTATTATAAGTTGTTTTTTTTTCATTTGAATTTTAGCATGAAGATAATCACCACATAAATGTTTAGCATAAAGACAATTAGGAAACCATCTAGCATGTTCAATTTTTGGATTATCATTGATACCCCATTTATGTAATGATCCACCACAATAAAAACAAGTTACCGTACTTCCAACACCAGAATAAAAAAATCCAGCTTCTGTTAAATTATTAACATTCAGTGAAATTTGTGTCCAAGTATTATTATTAAATGTTTCTTGTCGTCGAGATATTTCACACATTGTTGTATGACGTGGTTGAAAATTTCCTTGAAGATTATGAGTAATTAATGGAGGGAGTTCATTTGATGGCGATGGTATTGATAAAACAAAAGGACATTTAGGTGCAAGTCTGGCATGAACTTCATAAGGATCATCAGTATTTCTCCATTTATGATAAATTGTTTTACAATATATACAAATAACTCGATCACTAATATTACAATAGAACCAACCATTCGATGACATAACTTCACAACTAGGAATAAAATGAGGCCAATTAGAATAACTTCGTAAACGAGCTGTTTGAATAAAGTCTATTTCATTTAGTGAATGTCGTTTCTTTGTAAAAGTACCATTTGATATCATTGGAAGTAGAAATTGATGACGATTTTTTTTGTGTTTTTCTATTCTACTAATAATAGAGAAACAACGTTGGCGTAACGATTCATTTTTATAACTTTTCATTTGAATATTTTTATTATTCGACATATCGACGTGATGTTGTATAGTTTAAATTAGAAAGATGTTGCTATGTAAAACAATATTTTTATATAAATTATGTTGGAATTCATTTATTCCTATGTCTGTTGGGAAAATAAAGATTGATAACAGCTAAGTTATTAGTGTTGGAAATAAACATTAAACACTTTCTTCTACCGAATGAATCATATATTATTGTATGCATACAGAACGCAAAAGTAAATATAGTACATGTATTTGCTCATGATAAGTTTAATCGTGAAGCTTTTTGATGGATTTTTATTCATAATATTAATTTAGTTTTACCTTGGAAAATAAAAATGACTAAAAAAAAAAGGAAAATAAAACTTGTTTTTTTTTATAGAAAAATGTACAATACAAAGGAGATTACGAAGTAATACGATTGTAAATAGATGAACTTTATCATACGGAATGTTATCGATTTAATAATACGATAGCTGTAGATATCATTAAGGAGAGTTAAGGATTAAACCGTTCTTGTTAACATTTTTTTGAATAAATTAACAAGCCAATAAATTTTTTGTATGACATTCGGCATTCTCTCTGATCTAAGTGTGTGTTAAGATTTTGTTTTGAGTATACTTTCGCAAAGAAGTGTTATGTCTTGATCAGATTATACTCATCACCATCTTTGAATAGTACTTACTTCTTACTTCTGTTTGACCTCAGATCAATAAGAATTTTTTGAATTATTCTCAATGTGCTAACTGTAGTTATTTTCAATTTCATCCATCTACCACTTACTTCAGTTACTTTCAGATAACGATATGAGGCTGTTCGATTTTCATAATATTTTATTTTTTTTTATTTTAGTTCATCGTAAATAGTAAGATGACGTTGAGATAAAACAAGAACACTTATATGTGGTTTCTTTTTATTTATCATCATGTCTGACTTTTGTAGTTCTTTGATAACATTAGATACTTTAGTATTGCTGATGAAAAACATGAATGTTGTTTTCAGTCGACATTACAAAAGATAAGTTTTGTTTTTCATTTTATTTATCTTTATTTTCAAGAAAAGATAAAGATAAATTTTTACAGCAAATTTTTACTTATTTTTCAATATTCAAAAGAAAAACATTTTCTTCTACGATTATTAAAGATAGTAATCTCTTAGAAGCAGGAACGTAGCTTATGGTGGCGCATGAGTCATGATGCCGCACTCATCCTCCTATAGCTGAAATTTGTTTACACAACGTTTCCTCTTGCTTTTGAGAATTGTCCATGATATTGCTTCATTTTCTGGGATTCAACCAGTGTGAGCCTTCTACCTTCGTTACTGATTTTACGCTTCTGCTTGGAAATGTTATTTAAGTTGACAATATCTTGTTCGAGCAATCATTCTGATCGATGCATTATTCATAAAGTTGAAAGAAAAGAATAATGAATCATTTTATTTTTCTTTTGCCAATGTCGAGAGAGGTAAGAGATTTTTGAATAATGAAAATATTTATCGAAGTGGAAATGCAAGAGTCATACAGATTTGTTTTTTTTTCTTGCTATAAATAGTTGTTCTTTCGTTATAAATACATGGAAAGTTGCATTGAACAAGACTATTTAATAGTAAATATTATTTTTCATAGATATGATTGTTAAGGAAATTTTTCTATCAATAAAATAAACGAATAGTTATATTTTTCTTCATGAACATTAGACAGCTTCTAAGTTGACAGTAAATTTCAAGATTTTTTTCCAGCTTCTTTATACATTCCTAGTCATATATTGTATCATTAAATGTATGAAATTGAAGTGAGTGAAATGAAAATGAGAACACGGTATGGAATAGTGGATCAGTTGAGAGTGAGGACTGAATTTTCATAAATACGATTTTATTTAAACAGTTAAAATGTATTCTGTTATCGATAGATACACATTCTTAGACATATATACGCGTCACGAGGAAATTTGTAGAAATTTCTGCAATTACCATTCTATGTGAAAGAATTTTCCGCGAAATTTTCGAATGTTTAAATACTTGTCAGAAAAATTTCCTGGAAATTTCGGAAATTACCTTCACATCAGAAAAGAAATTTTCAGGAAATTTTGATAATGCCTCATACTACAGAACGAAATTATCAGATAGTTCTCGTAAATACCAACTCCACAGACGGAAATTTCTATAATTTCTTTATTTTAATAATATAGATATCATTAGATACATATATATTCAAAGACTCTTACCTCCAAGAAGGAGAAGAATTTTCGAGAATTTGGACCATTACCCGAAAATTTCCGTAATTGCTAAAATTTCCAGGTAATTACCAATATTACCAAAAATTCTTCTCCTTCTTGAAGTAAGAGTCTTTGAATATATACGTATGTATCTAATGATATCTGTATTATTAAAATAAAGAAATTCTAGAAATTTCCGTAATTACTTAAATTTCTAGGTAATTACCGAAATTACCAAAAATTCTTCTCTTTTTTGGAAGTAGGGCTCTTTCAATCTATATCTCTGTCGTCATATATATATATACATGATAAAATAAAAAGAAATTATAGAAATTTCCGTAATTACTAAGAAGTTTCCGTCTGTACAGTTGGTATTTACGAGAACTATCTGATAATTTCGTTCTGTAGTATGAGGCATTATCAAAATTTCCTGGAAATTTCTTTTCTGATGTGAAGGTAATTTCCGAAAGTTTCAGAAAGTTTCTGTATTTTGACTATGGTTGGTTTTGAATAGTATTGTGGTAATAACGGTAGTTTCGATATTTTCTGAAGCTTGCATTCTGTATAGTTGTGATGTCCGAAATATGTACATTTGGTAGAGAAATTTCCTTTGTTTGGAAATCTGCCTGCAATTCTTTATCATCGTATACATTTTTGTTTTGCCTTGCAAATATTCCATACAGCACATAAAACAATAATATATAAGATGATAGAGAGTTTCAAGCTCTATTAGGATATATATTTACTTCTTTAAGAAAAATATATGTCTAGATTGCTAAAGACATTGACAAAACAAATTCTGAAGATAGTGACAAAATTCAATCTGTTAGAATTTAATGATGAAAGTATTTTTATTGTATTGCATAGCATATAAATGCAAACTAAAATATAAATATACAAGGTGATAGAAAACTCTAAGTACTATTTAAATATGTAATCATTTTTTTAAAACATGTTTTTTGTAGTAACAATATATAGAAAATACCGTGTGGAACTATCATTTTCTATGCGAATATTAATAGTTGATATGAATTTCTATTATTTTTATCTCATTATGTTCTAGTTTTCAATTATAGTTGATTTACTATACAAAGCGTTTAATAATTATCATTGTTGATATTTGTCATAAATTTGATTTTCTGTTCTAAACGAATGCAAAAACAAAATATTATTATAATTACATCTGTTTTTGATATTTATTAACATAACACCTCATTACCTGTGCTATTTCTTTTCCTTTATTGTATTGTGTTACTTGTTAACCTTCGAAAAAAAAAAAAAGAAGTTGTCAAGGGAAGAAAGAATAAAAAAAAAAGTATGACGAGTAAAACACTATTGATAATAATTTTTTTTCTTTCGTTCTGCCGTCATTTAGATCGACAATCATGTACATTTATTTCTGCAGAGAAAAAAAAACAAAATTGTTGTGAAGAACGATAAAATATAGTTACATAGTAAAATTTAATACAATGGTTTTAAAAAATCTTATTCGTTATATTATTAATAAATATTTAAAAGATTATATTGAACAATTAGATTATGAAAAAGTTAAACTTGATCTTAAAAATGGTAAATTTTATTATATGATTTATTGATTTCTTTTATTTTTTTTGTTTTATAAAGGACATGTATGTTTGGAACAACTTCATTTAAAACCTGAATCTCTAGTAAGTTCTTTTATTTGATTATATATATATTTCATAGTTATTCTATTTTAGACCGATCTGAGTCTTCCTGTTACTGTAGCTATTGGTTATCTCGGTAAGTTTTATTATATTTTATTATACCAACAAGAAAATTATTTTTTTTTTATAGAAAAATTGACATTAATAATTCCATGGAAAAATCTTTATAGCATACCAACAAAAGTTCAAATTAATGGACTTTATATGTTGATTGTTCCAAAAAATGGTAAATGAATAATTTAAAAATTAAAAATAGTTTTTATTATTTCTAAAGTAACGTCATTTGTGGACTTTAGCATATGGAATATAAAATAGCAATGTTTTCTTTTTCCTATTCTTCGACAAATATACGTCATATGATAGGCTTAAGTGCCAGTTATTTTTCTTGTTCAAATAGATAAATTTCTGAAATATTTATGTAAAAAAAAAAGCATGCTTGTATCATTAGTTATAAAATCAATGAATAATATGTGATATACTATTTCCGATAGAGAAAGATCTTTGGAATATTCAAAAAATAGACTATTGTTAATAGATATACATAAACTTTAAGATTCAATGTTAGATTGAAAATTTGTGAAGCGATTTTCTTCTCTATAGGGATTTATATGAAAATGGTGAGTTTTTTTTCTTTTTAATTCAAAGATTCGTAAATTTAAGAAATGAAATCATGTAAAATTGTTAGTGCGTGATGATAACAAAGAGATTTTATTTTTTTTAATGAGAGATTCTCATTTGTTACCCTTTATATTAAAGACATCTGCATTTTTTTCCACGTTTAACATATGTCATGTCGTGCATGTTCAAGTACATTTTGAGTTTCATGATTAATTGAAACGATAAAGAAAAGACTCATTTTTTTTCAAGAGATACTAGGTGATAGAAAAATTTTACCTCTACTACAAAAATCTTTCTAGCATAAGCTTGAATAATTTTGTTAATTATATTCATATAATGTGTATACTGCTATTTTGCAAACTTTTACAATTGACTTGATCGTTACTTTTCAAAGATTAACTCTGAAGACAATTATTTTCATCTGAAACTTATATTTATCTTTATATAAAAATCATGTTTGGCTATAATATTGATTAGAAATACCTGACAGGCATAGTTAAGATAAGTAAAAAGAAAAATTCTTATTAAACAAACGAACAACAGGAAAGAAAAGGAGAATACTTACTATAATCCGACACATAAAAGGGAAACTACATGTGACGATAGAATAGTAAAAAAAAAATAATAATCGAATAAAAGAATGAATAAAGAATGCTTCATAAATTTTAGTCTTGTCTTTATTTGTTTTTCTATTTCTATAATATTCAAAAGCAGACAATCAATAAGTACATATATTTAAATAGTAATACATAAGCTATTATACAAAATGAAAATGTAAACAATCTACATTTATAGTAAAACACAACATAGCAGTCATTTTGCACAATTATTTAGTGCAAGTTATTTTTATCATTCTATTATTGTAGATTTTAATGTGCACCTAGATTTTAGCAGTTGATTTATATATATTTAAAATAAAAATAAATTTTTTAAAAATATTTACCAATTTGGTTTTTTCTTACTATTGACATACTTTGATTGATGTTTTTCTTTCCAATAATATCTGAAATATTACTCTTTGCATATATGTATATAACTTTAATACTTATTTGCCTTTAGACTAAAAATATGAAAAAGAATGGCAATTTATGAAATACTCTTGATAGTAATTGCTTAAGCTTTTGATACTTTCTGATACATGATTTGAATTAGTAAATAATTATTTATAGATAACATTCAATTATGAAAATTTTTAACTATTAAAACAAAATATCAAGTCTTGATTAACTTAAATATAATAAATGACAAAGAATATTTAATACTTATTGAAAATTTTTATCTAACTTGAAAATCTATTAGTTTTAAACAAAACTTAAAATTAATATTCCTACGTAGATGATAACGAAATAAGACTAACGATTAATTTACAGAATTGATTTCAACATGAATATTGATCCTCAACACAAAAAAATGATGCTTTCCAATTCTATTACTCAGAAACTGAGTTATTCTCAACTTTGTCTTCCATACAAAAAAAAAAAATATCGTTCAAAACTGTTTTTCATTGTTGTAGAAATTCGTCGAGACTTAACTGAATATTATGATGACAAAATGCAACGTGTTCAACGAAAAGTTGATAATTTAAGAAAGGCAAGATTAAGTTAGTATTTTGAAATTTCTTGTTTTCTTTTTTATTTAATAATCTATTTCAGATAATAAAAAAGTTGATGAAAAAGAGACAACATTTATGGAACGAATGAGATTACAAATAATGCAGAATCTTGAGATAACAATTCGAAATTTACATATTAGCTATGAAACAATATCAACAACAAAATTAGGACATCCATTTTCGTTTGGACTTACTATACATTATCTCGAAATGACTGTAAGATTTTCAAAGATAATGATAAATCTTTGAATGAAAATAAAAATAATTGTTTAGACAACAACAAATCGTCAACCAATTGAAAGAATTAAAGAGAATACAGTTGTAATATTCAAGGTTAAATTTATATTTTCTTTATTTCATTAATTATATGTGAATTATTCTAGATGAAAGAAATGCATACACTTTCACTCTATTGGAATACAAAATGTAAATCAAGGATTGATATGTCATTTGATGATGTTGTGGTTAGTATTTTGATATCTAAATGCCAATACATATCTGAGCAATTGAGAATAGAATTCTGAAGAGATTTCACGTAATATTAATTTATCTACAAGACATTATATCTAATATGCTTGTCATATCAACCATAAATTTTTAGCTGTAAACATCAGTTAAAACAATAATGAATATGCTACATTCCGTATACCAGAAGAGGTTTTACGAAAGTATCTGAAAAAGTATTATGCTTAAAATAAGTGCAGATACTTCCACAGTAGTAATGCAATGCATTCTCAAGTTGAGCAATTAGAAGTATCCTTTTCTTGTCGATGAAATTGTGCAAGGATAGAGATTCTCATATCTTGCGGGGACGATTTTTCTCGATTATCATTTCCGTTGCCGTAAGCAGTGAAATAAGTCGATGCATAGATCGGTGATAAAGAGCTTAGTTTAGTAATCCTTCTTTTTTTTATTCGACAGCAATGGTTGAAGCTTTTGTAAAACTTCTTAAAAGTCTTCTTTAATTCCGAAGACTTTTTTAGATTGAAAAGAAGAAAAATAACGATAGAGAATATAATTATAAAAAAAATCAGACAAAAAAAAAACACTCTCGAAAAATCATCTTAAAGATCTAAAGCTTTAAAATCTCTACTGTATATTTTTTTTTCTTGAAAATCATAGTGCTTCAGCTTATCGACGTATACATCTAAGCGAAAAACTTTCAAAATTTCTATACGTGTTTCAGTTTTTTGTATTTACGAAGAAATATTATCACTAACATAAATGAACTTCGTGTGTCATTACGGTTTGTATAATGTGATATAACTTCAAATTAAAATAATATTATGATTGGAACTATAGTTGTTTAATTAGATAAAAATAAAAAGCTGTTACATAAATATATTTCAATGTATAAGAAAACAAAATAATAAAAAAACACTGCAAAGCAGATATTATAGCAGTTTAAAAATTTTCTAACTAGATAAAGTCATATCTATTTATTATTTAATTTTGTTTATGAAAATAATACTTCACAAGTCTTTTCTCAAATAATTATTTGAAATGTAATCTATCATATTTTAGAAGGACTTAAAATCTAAAATAGCCACATATAATTATATACCAAAAACTGACGAAATGAATTACAGTATGTATATTGTTGAATTCTCATTGAAATAAATCTTATTGTTAATTGATATCATATTTATTTCAAATAGTTCTTTATCCAATGAATCCTATTATCAATTTAATAATAAAATTACAACCGGGAGAATATAATTTTGAACGTCCAGCATATGATATTGATATTCAAATCGAACAATTAAATCTTAATATTGATCCAAAACAATTTTCTGATTTACTTGATTTTATTAAATTTCAAAATTATAGTAAAATTTATGGTATAATAATTTTTAATAAATTATCAAATTCATTATATTCTTATTGTTATATTTTTATTTATAAAAGATCGTTGTCGAGAATATCGTGAATTACAATTACAACAAGCATTAGATATTACTGAATTGACATTAGAACAAAAAGAACATCTAAAAGTAATTCTTTTTTCTTTTATTATATATTCATAATATAATTCTGTTGTTTTTGATATAAAAGTATCTCGAAACAAAATTAGATGTATTCAATTTGGCTTATATTCGTCATAGTGTTGAAATAGAAACAAATTCTACTCTAAAAACTAAAGAAGTTGGACATCACCATACTCATCATCGACACTACAATCATTATCATCATCACCATCATCATCATCATCGTCATTCGATAAAAACAAATCGAATAATGAATTCTACAGTTACTTCTACCAACAATCATAAATGGTGGAATTCTTGGTGGCAAACAAAAAGTCATTCGAGAGAAGGTGAATATCATTATTTAAATAGAATATTTTAATTAATTTTAATATCACATATGTTATACTATATTAGAGCGACGAAAATCATCAACATCTAGTTCTATTACAACTAGTGGAGATTCTTTTTCTGAAGATGTAAGTTATTCTCTTTACTATGATCATTTAAATAATCTATTTTTCATCATAGTGGCCTAATATTGATGTTGAAATTAAAGTTAATAATCTTCTATTGAATTTATCATTACCAAAGATGAATAACACTTCTCAAATATTTCAATCAACAGAAAATGAAATTCTTTGTCCAATTAAAATTATAAATGCTCAATTCGATTTCAAACGACGAACTGTTTCATCAAATATTTTGTAGTACAAATACTTAGATATATTTCTCTTTAATTTTTCTTTTTTATTATTATTTAGATTTGTAATTGATCTTCAATCATTTTCTGTATTTGGTATGCAAACTGATAATCAACATCGACCATTATTATTAACAGCAGCTTCCACATCATCTCTTCCATTGATACACAGCGAATTGGAATTTTCTCCAATTGATAAAAAATCTGATTACCGTCTCTTTTTAGTTCTAGAACCATTAAAAATTGCATATGATGCTGTAAGTTAACAATGTTGATTAAGATTATTTCAAATATCGAAATATCTTACGAGCTGTAGGCAGATATATATACTACTCTGGAGTAAACATACATTCTGTTGAATAATTTGAAGCAAATAGCTATGTAGAACTTAGTCAGTTTCAATCTACATTTGATGATACAAAAGATCAGGAGACGATACTTGAAAATTGAGAGATTTGGTTTTCCTAAATTTGAAATCTTTAGGATTATAATGGTAATAATTATTATCTATTTCTTTCTTTTTTTGTCTATGTATTTCCTAGCCGACAATCAATAAAATTATTGAATGTTTTGATCCCAATAACGATAATCTCATGTCGACATTGTCAAAGTTTGTTGATTGAATTAATTTTTTAGAACAAAACACTATGTTTCTTTTTATTACATAGAATAAAAAAAAGAACAATTGAAGAAATGGAACAAGATCTTTCTCAACAAAAAGTTTTTGATATGACAATACAATTAAAAGGCATTTCACTACTTTTACCAAAAAATGGTATATTATATAAGTACGTAAATACATCTTCTAATTGTTTAATATATATTTGTCTTAATAGACATTCTTCCATGATTCATATTGATTTGGACAATTTGGTCTTTAATTCATGTTTAGATGATGACAAAAATGATATTAATTCACTATTCAAGGTATAATTTATTAGAATCTCACTATCTTTTTTTTCTTTAAAATATTAAATTCCATCTATTTGCTTTATTCAATTCACATCAGCGATAAAAAAAGTGGCTCGATATAACCATTGATTTAAGAATATTTTGTCAAATATGACTTACAAATAGACAGAAAGAAGAATTCACATATTGATTGCTATATAGACTCTGATAATAAAGCATTGTCATATTAGTTTAAATGCTTTGGAAAGTAAAAGAAACAAAAAGAATTACTTTTGTTTACATAGGAAGAAGCGCAACAGTTACGATTTTATACAAAGTATCAATTGAAATTACATAATCTACGGATTATTTACTCACAATCAGGTATTTTGATCTTCTTCTATTTAAGATTAATCATTAATAATTTATTTTATTTCATAGATAGACGACAATTACATATATTACGACGAATACCATTGATTGATATCAATTTTTACAAATGTATCTATTCGGATGATGTCCACTTGACAGAGTAAGTGTAGAAATCTTACTTCATTATTATAACTTTGAGAGCTCTCAAGCTCATCGGTTGCTTTCGGTTAGTTTACTAGTTTTGTTATTTATTTAAGATAACGTCACAAAGATAACTATTAGTGAGAAGAATGAGCCAAAATAGAAAATTGTAATGCATACATTGTATGATCTGTTGTGACATATTTAAATCGACTTTTTGATAACATATGACATTTATTTAATAGAAAAATCAGTAGAAAATTGATAAACTTGCGGAAACCACTTCAACTGACGGTTTTGAAGAAATATGAATATATCTTTCATCGAACAAATTAAATGCAATAGAACTTGAATAGAAAACCTCATCTGTTGTAGAATAACATTCGGCTTCATATAGTTTTTTTTTATAAGGCTGAGAAAACTTCTAAATTGATTCATTTTCGTGAATGGATATTTGAAATGTTTATGAAATCTGATCGATAGAATGTCCTAGAAATAACTTTCGAAAACAAATACATATCACTACTGTTTCTTGATCATATTTGATGAAGTTTTTTATTTTTATTTGAAAGAGACATATTTCATATGTATTGTTCAAAATTATCACTAGTTACATGATATTAGGTTTCGATCTTTTCACAATACTATTGAAAAAAATTAATCTTCTTTGAATATTCTAAGCCTTTTCAAGACTTATTCGTAATCTAGACATGGCCTCCTATCAGGTCCTAACGGTTAAAATTATTTCCTACTTCGTTTCAAAATCATGAACTTTTTTCGATAGATCAAATTAAAATTATCTATTACTTACTTAAATAACTTAGTAATAGATACATATATTATATTTTGTTATATATTAACAGTTGGCGTATTGCTGGAACAATTTCAAAAATGGATCAAATTGAATTATCAAAAACAATTTTAATTGAGTTGATGAATCATTTGAAATCTGTTCCATTATTGTATTCAAACATGATGGAAACATTGCATCGAATCAATGTTTATTGTAAATTTCCTTTTCTATATTTTCTCGTCTATTATATTCCTTATTTTTCAGTTCTTATTTTTCCACCTTATACAACTATAGAAGTTGATCTTTTCATTCAAAACTGCTTTCTTCTACTGACACAATTTCATACATCAATTATTACAGGTAGAATTTCTTTTATTTTTCTCGTTTACTCATCTATTATTCATTTCTTTTTAATCACCAAGACATTCATTGTCATATATTGAAACCACGAGATAAAAATAGCGATAAAAAAGATATGACAATTTTACTGAATAATTTAACAATGTCACATCAAACTAATTCCGAAATAAAACAACAGTAATCTTCAATTTTGTTCGCTTATTATTATTATTATTGTTATTATTCGATTTCTATTCATATAGATCATCATTGTTATTTTATCAAAATCGATCTATCAAATTAAATTATAGTAATGATCCGATTATGAGAGTGTGATTTATTCAAGGAAACAAATTCAATCCTAATTTTGAATATTCATAAAAATGTTCACATTAAATGATACAGTGAAGAACAATTGAAAGCTCATACTAATTTTTTTTTAATATTTTTTGTTTCTATACTTCTTTTATTTTTACACATAATGTATATAACAAGATAAGTATGAAATACACTGAATATCATGATATATTCGTTTTGAGTAAAAAATAAAATTACAAGTATAAAAGTTGCATCAGACAACAAGTGATGATTCTTTTTCAACAATCTATATTTATATCTCAATCATTATAAAGAAAATTTATAGACTTGTCATATGGACTGGTTATAATATCCATAAACTATATTTACAATATACACTACCAATTTCTTCTGTTCAAAATGAATGCAATATTTGTAATAAAAGTGAAAGAAGTCAGTTAATGTTAATATTGAATGTCAAGTTGTTAATAGTGTTTATCATCACCCGATCTCTAGTATGTTGCTGCTGATAGTGATTTATGAATGCCAATAAAAATGCTTCTATTACTAGTTGAAGTCTCAGGATCATTTGAAAATTTGATTTGTTCAATCAAATTTCGTTTATCAGTTGTATAGAGCTTTTCATATACATAAAATAGAATCTTTCTTATTTTATTCGTGGAGAAGAAATTCTCATTACATAATAATAATAATAATGGATTGTTATTCAGTCCAGGTTGAAACGCGTAAATAGTATTTGTAATTCAGTCAAATAATGACAATACTTAAAAAAGAGTCAAAAATTTAATAGGCAAAAAATGTCATATCATCGTTTATGAAATCAATTTTTATCTTCAATCTTAGCCATTTAAGCAATTGATGTTTGTCCAATGAATGATGCTGGCAGAAATATTTCTATAAGAAATTTTACATAAGAATATTATGTTTGGAAAACAATCCTACTAAGTTTACATGCCTTTGAAACGATTGATGAGAACCATAACATTTATCTGAATGATTAATGCTTGCGATGAATTTGTTTTTGTTGCCATCTCTGCTTGCAGATTTCGATATTGTCAGGCAGTTATAAGTTTGTCATAGAGAGACGAACACTGATGTTTTGCTGAAAGAGTAATTGAGAGTTCATGATTGAATAAGTATGTAGCATGTAACTTAAGGCATGAGACAAATTGTAAATGAAATATTGACAAATACACATTCGATTACTAGAGGTAAGCTTTCGAGAATTTTCTCCTAAAATACATTGTTCATCGAAATATCAAGATTGCCCTTGAAAAAAAAATAATAATAACAACAACAACATATAAAATCGACTATTTCTGATTATCTATATGTGCAAACGAATAATATTGAATAACTGAAAAGATAAATGTCGTTTGCAAGATTTCTATTGACCTTCAAAGACAAAGTAAAAGAAGATTAAATCTGTTGAAGATATATAGCGTTCTACTGCGATCTTCAACTCAACATTCTTCATACAATCATTATATTAAAATGAAAATGAAATGAAACTGATGCAAAGTATATAATAGTCATTTTCATTCACTTATTCAACTAGATTAATTTCAAAAGAAACCAAAGTTAATATTATTTTTCATATAATAAATTAACATACACCTTCCAGCGGATGCTCTGAATTGCATACACATATATATATATATATATAATACATAACACTTAAGATATAAACGAATAAGTGAATGACATTTTGAAATTTCATATGATTCAATTTGACATTAACTGGCTTACCAAATATAAATATGCTTTATGTCGACACAATGAAGTTTATCTTTTATTTTATATTATGATAAAATCTCAACTCGATAGCAGACTACTTGAAAAAGTATTTCAATAATTCAATTCATATTCGACTATTACATTTGTTGTTCTTTCGAAGTTCACTATTCTTAACTTGTTATTATCTTTAAAAACATTCATTACTACACTGTATATGATCGTTTGCCTTTATCTTAATAAATTTAGAGATGTTTATAAAAAAAATCAATATAGTTGAATTGCAAACTGGATCCAAAAGAATACAAATACTGCTTGATCGTTCTTAACAAATCAAAACATGTCGCTGTCGTATTTCATATAATAAAAACCACTGATTGTTAAATAATTAGGTTTTCGAGGTATCTTGGAAGCAAAGAAGTATCATATACTTTGAATCTGATAATAATATTCAATCATTAATACTATTCAATAATGTAGTAAAATTATGAACAGTATATTTCTTTGACTACAATTGCTGATATAGTCAAGAATGGTATTAGTATACCGTCGAAATTATTATTCATAGGTTATTGGTTATTTCAATAAAAACTCGATCATTAAGCGATGTTTTAGTTTCAAATGTACGTGGAATATCCTTGAAAATATCATAGTATAACAAAACTGCCTATATAATCAGAAAACATGTTTTGACACAAAAAAAAATGGGTACAATTATTCTTTTTATTATGTGTTTTTTCTTTCCTACAAGCGTAAACAAAACGAATAGAGATAATGAAACCTAAGTAGTTATTGATCGTTCTTTCTCTTCTTAAGCATAAGCAATATAGGTTTGTATTGATTTTATTTTTCTGTATTTCAATGTCAAAGCATTGTAAAATACAATTTCTTTTTAAAAGGATAATTTATGACGCCTTCTACAAATTTTGTTATTGTAGTACTGCAGTTAAACATACTAAATTTTATGTTACGTATATCTAATTGATTTGAACTTAAAATTCCCGAAGTTATGAAGGATTTTCAAATTTTTAATTGTATTTAAATAAAATTTTCAATTATTTTCATATGTATTAGAAAGTTGAGTTGATTCTCTATAAGATTGTGTTAAAATATTCTTATTTCAAGAGTACTTCTCTTTTACGACCGGAAATTATCGACTTTGTCTTTTTTAAGTTTTTTTTTTGATCACAATATAGTTTAAATCAGTCTTCATCCATAGGACAGATTTTGGAATTAGAATTCTGTCTTTGATCATACAAAACTTCGAGGAGAACGAAAATTTTCACATAGTTGCACCTTTTTTTTTGTGAAGCCGAGTTTTCTGTAAAAAAAAGCGTAGAATTGTGTCTATTTCATCAACATAAATGCTTCGATCAAATTGAAAATTCGAACCCAGGCACTAGAAATTGTTTTTAGCAAGTAATTTTTTATTTAAAAAAAACATTGCTTCCCTGATTTTTTGGTAGATCTCTCTCATAAAATGCCATATAGAAAAAAAACAAACGCTTTTTAGGGTACCATCCGTATTCTGACATTTTTCTTGAAGGAAAAAAGATAAAAAGAAACCAAAACCATTCTTCCCAAACAGTTTGAGAGGGCACATATCAAGAAAACCTTAGCTCGATCGGATCTAGTAGACAGATAATGGAAGCAGGTGAAAATTAGGTCATTTTTTGACCCTAATGATCTCTATATCTCATAGCAAGAAGTATTATAGAAACTTTGGTCTGCGGCAATTTTTACTCTACTATTCGAGATCTGTCCGCTCTGTGTTTCGGAATGTTCGGTTCATTGGTTCTCGAGAAATCTTTAAATGAGCGATTTTGATAAGTATTGACAAATTTCGGATTATTTCTAAGCAAATGAAATTTCTGTTTTTTTTTCTCGACAATGATACAATCAATAAAATCTTAAATCAGTTATTTCTATATACAATTGAATTTGAAGTTATTTTTTGCTAGAGAAGAGAAATAACAAATGAAACTTTCTAAAATAATGCCGAAGAGATTTTTTTTGTGTTTATTGGAAATGTTTTATGCGTTTAACAATTGCATCACATTCAGTTGAACGATTTCTCAAACAAAGTTTGTAGAATATATCATAGATAATCTTTGAAAAACAAATTGACAATTGACAATGTTTATACACTTAAAGATCCAAGAAACAAATCTAATAGAAAAACTTTACTCCATATAAGACGAGTGAAGATTGAATTTCAATATTTTGGTATCCAATTGACTGTTAAAGTGGAAAGATTTTTTTATCCTTTGACATTTTTATTCTCTCATAACAATCGACATATTGAGTTGTTCTACCAATTAGGATGACACACGTTGACATGATTTTTTGTTAAAATTTGCATGTACGAGTGTGACTTTTCTGTCTATGATATTCGTGGGAGAAGCCAGGAATGATCTAATATAATATATACGATGCAATAGAAAGTATATATATTCGCGTGCATTTTTGTTGAAAATCTTGTAGGAATCTCACGATCATTTAGCAAGTACAAATTGTTCTCGATATGGCTCATAAGAACTTAAAAAGATTTGCACCACAACATGCCCTTCGAGTTCTTGAGAATTTTACCCCATCTGAAATTCCGAGAAAGCCTATTGTACACTTCGAAACTGTATCAAACGTTTCGATCGAAGCAAGTGTAGATCCACTTGTTTCACTTGTTCCTGATGTCAAAATAATGGTGTCCAAAGCGAAACAGAAATGTAATGGACCAAAAGATGATTTAACAATTGATGAATCTGCTTCAATTATGCTCTATTCTCTGGAATGGGAACCAAGAGAAAGATCATTCTATGTTATTCTCAACAATACTCTGCGAGCCGAAGATGAAGAAAAACTTAAACCATGGCATCTTTATTTAAAATTACTTGTTACTGCATTTGAAAAATTACCATCAATTTCTAAAACTATTTATCGAGGAGTAAAAATGGACTTAAGTGCTCAATATCCAATAGGAAAAACATTTGTTTGGTGGGCTTTTTCATCATGTACTGCTTCAATAGAAGTACTTCAATCCGAACAATTTCTTGGAAAGACAGGCAGCAGAACTCTATTTAATATTGATTGTGATTCTGAAAAGGATATTCAACAACATTCATTCTTTCCAACAGAAGATGAAATATTACTTATCGCTGCTCGAAAATTTAAAGTGGTCTCGCGTCTCGATTCGGGCAATGATCTTCATATAATTCAAGTAAAAGAAATTGAATCCGATTATCCTCTTCTAGGATCGTCAAGTAAAAAACATGATTCTACTCAATCAGACAATAGATCTCTATTGAGCCGTCGTGAAGATTCAACAACTACCTCTGTAGGCTCATCTGAGCCCTTAGGACCGGCTCCACCGATGCCACCTCAATTTCCGGCTGGACCTCGGCCTCAAAAACCGCCTAATTTCCCACGATAGTTGTCTATCTGAACACTATGGAATATTTATTTATCTGACTGAGTGACTAATCTAATTGCAACTTTTATTTTTTATTTTTTTTTGTTGAAATACGAATCTTAACTCTATTATACTCGTATTTATTCTGATCAATTAATAATTACTGTACAAACATTATCGCAATTACTCACAATATTCAATAGTAAAATTATTGTCAAATAATTTATAAATCAAATAATACTTAGAGTTGACCAAAAATTCTAAGCCCGGTGTTTAAAGGACCTTGTCCAATAAGGTAACCTATTCAGAAATGAAAAATCCAATATTCGATGTTGCAGAGGTTTTTGAGGCGTGTCGAATGGTATATAGTAAATCCTGTTTTCATAAGACTTTCAAGGGAGTAGAGTCAATTTACTGATAGACGATTACACAGCCACACCAAAGCATGATAGGTTTCTGAATATTCTGGTCCTTGGTGTTAGTTGAGAGTATTTGTAAAATATTTTTTCTCACATACGATTTTGTAGAGTTTTTGACGGGCTACCACCTCGTATACTTTGCGTCTCCATTCATCTTGTCAGTGTGAGTATGGGTGGGTGTGGGTATGTAGTCGTCTATCAGTAAATTGACTCTAGTTCCTTTAAAGTCTTATGAAAACAGGATTTACTATATACCGTTCGACATGCCTTAAAAAGCTCTATAACATCAGATATTTGATTTTTCATTTCTGAATAGGTTACCTTATCCGACAAGGTCCGTTAAACACTGGGCTTAGGATTTTTGGTCAACGCTAAGCATTATACAGGATACACATGAAATGAAAACAAGTTTCAGTAAATATGTTTCTGCATCGCACTTAAATTTGAAGTATAACGTAGATCAGAAATGCTACATAGTATCAACTTGTTAAACAGTATGTATAAGTCTTCTCTGTTGATTTTTGCGATAGATTTCGAAACAATGAAAACGAATTTCTAACAAATTACTCTCATCGACCAAGACTTAGCTAGCAGACTAGCATTTGTAGCTTTAAGACAACATCCCATGAAAGTCACTTTTTTGATAGTGTGTCTAATTTAGTAACGATAAAATTTAATCTGACAGATTTGTGCATTGTTTGTTTTCTTTAAATACACCTCCTGGGCAAATGTATTTTCTCTCTCTCATTTGTTTTCATGTCGAACTCGTATGTGTCAAGTAAATGTTGGTTACAAAAATGACTTAAATACTATTTTACTGTAGTTTATGATTGATTACCACCTACGGCAATGAAGAATGTACGTCATTCAATGCCAGCGACCAACATTACAAATGAGTTGCTGGATAGAGTACTTCATGGCTGGGTTATCTCTTTTATTGATAGTTTATGAATGTTTTACCGACTTTACTTAATCTGTATTTGTAGTAATTGACAATACTGCATTTTTTGAGAGAGCTTCGGGTCGGCAACAAAAAGAGTTTAATGATTCAAACTAGTAAAACAGTTAGCAGATACAAAAAAAGAGATAGTCCACTCTCGAAACATTTTGTCAACCAACTCATTTGTAGTGTTGCTCAATTATATTGAAAGACGTATATTCTTCATTGAAGCAAAACGCCATCAATTATACACTATGCTACGATAAAGTACTTAAGCCATCCTTGTAACTAGCCTTCACCTGAGACCAAAGAAATTCTTTATGAAAAACGAATGAAGGAGGAAAGATTTTTGCCCACGAGTGTATATCTTAATTCAAGTGAGGTTTTACTTGAGATGCGAAGCATAAATGTTGATTTTAGAGAACATAAATGGTGTGTTTGAGACCATAAATATAAAGAAACAGCATAAATGTAGAGAATTTTTAAGAAACCTCGGGTATGTTCTAAGATGTTATGGCATGGGTTTTATAGTGAAAAATCATGATTTTCTCTACATTTTTGATCGAAGTGTCACCATTTATGATTGCCTAACTCTACATTTATGTTTATCATTCCCCACATTTTATGGTTTCTGCTGTTTAATACACAGTAATATGATTATTTTTTGCTTAATTTTACCTAATTTTATCCTTAAGACCATAAATGTAGACTTTTAGAGCAATAAATGTAAAGGAGCTATACAAAATGGTGAAGTTTTTCTGGTTGGACACCACTCATGATGGAGACGATGGTGATATCGATGGAAAAGAAGACATTTCTGTCTTAGAAAGAAACAATTTAACTGTATATCCCGATCCATCGTTATCGCTATCTCAGCGATTAAATACATGTGCTAATCAACACGAAACTACTGATGATGGCAACACTCAAAATTCGTTTATCAAGGAAATATCGCTTGTTTTCATTGCTTGTGAGTGGAAGGATCTGTTTAATTGAACGCATCAGAAAATGAAACCAGATTGAGCTGATATATTTTATAAAAAGTTGACTTTATCTGGAGTTAAATATCCAGTAAAATTTAAAACACTATATACTAAAAGTGGAACAAACATATCATTTTTTTTCTTGCTACGCTACTTATAATTTTAGCATATGTAGGGATACGCAAGCTCAGCTTACGAACTCCGTTCAAATGAGCGAAAGAACTGTTCGAACAGCTCATTTGAGCGAACCGAACTTTTTGTAGGGGTACCCATTAGTCTTCAAGGGCTACCCTGTAGAGGTACCCATAGGTCCTCCAGGGCTACCCTATACGGGTCGCATAGGTCCTCAAGTCCTACTGTAGGGCGATACCCTTGGGTCCTCAAGTCCTACTATTGGGGGTACTCTTGGGTTCTCAAGTCTTACTACTGGAAGGTACCCGAGTGGGTTCAAATTTTTTTCTCTTTATTGTGAGGGCAAGTGATGGGCATGTTCGGGTCAATCATAGAGTTATCGAGGGTGCTCTATCGATTGATGGGTATATGTAGGGGTGCCCACCCGTCCCATCACTGAGAAATAGGATCCTACCATATGATTGGTCCAAAAATAGACCAATCAGATTTCAGAAGCCGTTTTTTCTCTTATTGTAAGGGCAACACATAGCCATATTCGGGCCAGTCATAGGGTTATCGAGGATGCCCTATCGATTCATGGGTATATGTATGGGCTCCTACCCAGTGAAACACAGCGAAAATACAGCTTTGGCATTTGTCCTTGAGGACCCAAGGGTACCTCCAATAATAGGACTTGAGGACCCAAGGGCATCCCCCAATAATAGGACTTGAGGACCAAATGGTATCCCCCAGTAATAGAACTTGAGGACCTATGGCACCCTATAGGGCAGCCCTCGAGAACCTATGAGTACCCCTAGAAATAGTTAGGTTCGTTCGAATGAGCCGTTCGAAGAGCTCGGCTCATTTGAAATGAGCTGTTTCAAAAGCTCGGTTCGTTCAAATGAGCTGTTCTAACAGTTCAGCTCATGTGAGATGAGCTGTTTGAGAAAGGTCAGTTCGCTCAAATGAACTGTTCGAATAGTTGAGTTCGTTTCAGTGAGCGTTTTCAACGGCTCATTATTTGTGAGCTTGAGCTGAGCTTGCGTACCCCTACTACCAACTCCATATATGTACTCAAAAAATTGTGAAGAAACAAACAAGACATATTAGAACATTCAAGTTCTTTACATATAAGTTTTTTCCCAAAATTAAAAGTATAATTCATGTCAACTATGTCTTAATCAAAAAGTGAGCAGTATCATTGGAGATCAGTTTTTGTTTATAAAAAGACTGGATTAGAAAGGAGTAGCTGGAACCCATTGACTCCATTTCGAAGGAAAAATACGAAAAGAGTCCATTCATAGGGATTTTATCGTGAGATGGTACGTTTGTCTACAAAAAAAACCACAAAGATATTACATCGTTTTCGTTTTATCTGCGAGCATTGGATGGAGTCTGTTCAATGATAGACGTGGTTGGCCGCTCATTGTGATTATTAAACATCAATTTTTGTCTGCGAGAGTCTTGCTCAACACTGAATAGTCTTTTTTGAATTAATCATTGTTCTATCGAGTGCATTGAAAATAATCGGAAAGTTTTCTTCCAATTTCGTCATAATATATTTGTTTGTTCGATTGCAACTCAAGAACATGAGGACAGCAATCAACATTCGCTGATGTCAATAAATTACATGTTCACATTTCTTTGAGACAGTTGCATTTCATGACAACTGTCGTATGAAGAGTCAATAGGTGTATATATGCGCATGAGTCTAAATGCTAGGTGAAGAGCCGCCCGTACGCCACATTATCAAACCAATACCTGATATCCATCTGATAACTGCTCATTGACTGGTGTGTTGCAGCGATGTTGTTGTTGTAGGTAATACAAAAAAAATGGATGATTTTCTGGAGGAGAATTCTCTTCAATTTTTAGTATTTTCTCATCATGTGATAAGGCAATCGAAATGTTTTCTTTTCCGTCATAGGCTACAGCAAGATTATTATAATTAGTAGTGAGAGACTTAATAATTTCTTCCACGTCACGATCTAGTGCTGTCTTGAGAAAAGTATTCTATATTTCGATCATTTTATTGAATTCATCAATCATGGTTATACATCCATACCCAGTTTCAATCTCCATTTGTACATATTCAGCTAAATTTCGTAGTCCTTGAGCATCATCGTCAGTCAATATTAACTGCACTTTTCGAAGTTGATCTTGAATTTGTTTCATTAAATCAATTCGAAAGATGCCATCTGTCGAGAAAAGAATCTTTTTTTCTGAAGTCGAGTACTGTCTAATATTCTTTCATGAAGCACATAGAGTCGAAGATATACTCGAATTATTATCCATCTGGAATAATATTCCTACCAAGTTAGGATCATCTAGTGTACCATCGGAAAAGACAAAAGAGACATCAAAATCGATGCTGCTAAACACAAAGTTGTTGAAAAAAAAGATGCGAGCTTTGTTTTTTTTCCCGCTATTCTAAGTTAACATCGCACAGTCTTTGTTCTTGATAAACAGTGCAAGTGTGGTTGTTGATCTTCTCTTCACTAACACGCAGACCACATTCTCACTCACACCTACATCTCACAACAATACGTAGATAACTACAATATTTGGAACTGATAAATTCTACTAAGACTAAGAAAATGTAATAAGATTATCATGTTTTATTTAATCAGTTTTTAGCATCTTCGTCGATTATTTTATAAAACTGAACGAAATTTTCAAAAAACAAAACTTTATCAACGCTCATGTATATAATTATTATCCTGATCTATTACTAATTTTAATCGTATCAGTTAATTGACATGAAAAAAGCACTAAACTTCTTTCATCGCTTTTATTATTTGTGCAATATCAACATATTGTAGTTCTGGAAATATTTTTTGAATACACCTGAAATGTTTTCTAAACACAAAAAAATGTCGATCAATTACAAAGTACCATTTTCTGAAACAATTCGATTAACAAAAACATCATGTTAAATATAATCCGAAACCATGCACACATTTTGTTTAGAATTTGGATTATCTTGATAAATTACATTTTGTAAATTAGCTAACCCCTCAACTATTTGTTTTACTAATATAGTTCGAATAAATTTTGTACATTTGCTATTACTCATGTCTTATCGAACGAGGTGCACAGAAACAAAAATATGTTCGTAAAGAAAGAATTTTTTGTTTCAGTCAGTATTTATTAAAGATACATTGAAATCAACACTTATTGCAGCATTTTTGTATCGCATTTTATCCATGTGAAATATTGACCAATTGATAAAAGACGTTTTGACAATGTTATTATAGTTTCTTAGTCATAGAAGAAGTTACCCACCTCAAACATGGTGATTATCTAATAGTAAATTGGTGCACTAATCTACTAAACTTTCAAACAGTTTGCCGTTATGGAAATCAAGGTCGATGACCTTTTAAATCGTTTCAAAACATATCGAATTATCTTTGCGTCATTTTTCAAATTTAAATTATTCATATTGGTCATTGTCTCCATAGTGATCACTGTAGCTAAGTGATTAAGATGTTCAGCGCATAATACCAAGGTACTGTATTCTAAGCTCGTTGCTACCAGCAAAGAATAATTTTGAACAAGGCAACATTGGGTGTTCGTCTCCGACCATTTATTCGATATCAGATTAGTTACACTATGACATGCACTGATCCTTGTGGCTTGTCAGTATGTACGATGAGGTCAAGTGTTTGAGTGGAAGGATTTGGTGACAGGCTAGGATTCTGTTTCAATCAACACCAAGTAGTAGCTTTATGGAAAGATATCCAGGTAATCAAACTGTCCTTGAACAATATTCTATATTGCACATTAGTCGAAAGATAAAGTATTCTTCTTGTTTATCTTCGTGAAATAGTTCTAAATGAATCTTTTAAACATTATAAATATTTAGTATTTTCTCTTATTATAAATCGACTTGTTATTTAACAAAATAGTTTTATTTGGTTCTCACGTTCATAAAACGATAGTAATTTTGTCTAGGGAATAATATTTATTCAACAACCGATAAAGAAAAAAAATTGACTTTAAATATTTTTTACACCTAACATTCTCTAATTTTTTTTCCGAAAAAAAATAGTAAATCGGCTCATTTCCTCGATTTACAATATTTTTAATTATCAAGTTTTAACATTTTTTTTTACAAAAAAATGTGTAAATTAATGTTTTTCTTCTTTTTCAAATATTATTTCGATTTATAATATAATATAGTCAAACTTAATTATGATTGCTTAAAAGAAAAAGATCGGCTGTATTTTTATATTTGTCAATAGCAGAAAAAAAAAGACGTTTCTTTTCAAAAAAAAAAACATATAAAATGTCAGTCAATATGAATAAGTAAACGAGAAGAGCGTCAATTAACTTGACATAATATTTTATGTATATTATGCATTAAAAGTTTTGATTAAATAACTTGCGTATAAAAAGATATTCTATTTACTCTCATATTTTGTCTATTACTGTTGATGTTATTATTGTTGTTAGAGTAACTCAATTTCTTTTATTCTCATTTCGTCTTTTTCTTTTACCATTTTTTTTTCTTCTTTTTTCTTTTACTAGCCGTTATAAAGAATAGCATGCATAAAACAGAGAAAAGAAAAAAAACAAGAAAGAGTTCGAATTTACATCATCATCA
>CAJNOL010000118.1:107176-125519 GCA_905250125.1 Rotaria sordida
TCCGGAAAACTTTGGTAAAGGTCCATATGTAATCCTCATTTTTTTTCAAAGTAAGTATCCCCTAGCTGAAATTTCCTAACTTGAGAAATTTTATTTAAGTATATGTTGCAGATCCAAATTTCTCACTTCGAAGTGACATTTCAATGTTATCAACAGTGACTACAATGGGACTATGCTTAATCGCTCTTTGTGATTTTATTAGAAGTCCACCACAAATACGATACATTTCCACATTTTCGAGCTCATACATATTTTTAGTTAAAGTTCAGCAGAGTTCAAATGACGGATGTTTTGATAATATGTGAGATTCATCAGAGATCCAAAAACATTTATGAAAACCTATAGGAGTCTTATAAACAATCAACGGTGGAAATTTCTACTGATATCGACAGCTGGTTGTTATTGAATATTTATCAGAATCTGCCAATGGGATCCGTTAGTGATTCCGTAACTTGGGGTTCCATCGGTTGCCATTGAATGATCGGGTCTCACGAGATTCGATTCAATTCATTCATGTGAGAATGTTCTTTCGTGAGAAATGCATATAGTAGCAATAATGATTGACTTTTCGTACAAGATAATTTATTGCATATATAATTTCATAATAATAAAGGAAGTATTGTTATAACATGTATGCTACTCTAATAAAAAAAATCAGTCTTTTGTGTCAGGATGAATGCGAGGAACTAATTTAAGCAGACATTGCACATGTCTGAAGATTTGCGTCCCAATTTTGTTGAATGAGATAGTATTTGCGATTAACCACAATATTGTAGTAAGCTCCATTTCCAAGTTGACTCATATTCCCATATTGCCAGGCACTAAAATTACAAAATTAATTACATTATTAGTTGATCAATGTTTTGGATATAATCTAGGTAATTAGTGTTGCAGTTTGTTTTAAATAATACGATGAGAATATTTATTTATTGCAGAAAGATCAAGTTCGTCTAGAAAAACACACATCTTTATTCAATTTTGATTTTGTAAAAGTTACCATCTAGTGGAATACTGTTTTGGCAGACCTTCATTCCCTATGCAGTTCAAACAATCAACAGATTGTTTTCTTTTGATTCATATATATAAATCGTTCGAACGAAATAAAACCTAGTCTAAGCACAAATATTGACTAGAATTCATTTAGCTGGTAGCCCTCAGCCTGGACATATCGCAAACTTTGACATATGATAGTTTCTAAGAATCAATAAACAGATGAAAATATTTGAAATCGATTCGAAGAAAAGAATGCGAATGCAAAAGATTGGTAATCAACCCACTGACTTTTATGTAACCTAGCATCCTAGATCACACATAGAACGATAGATCTGGAAACATGATGAACATTTTGCTGCCATTTTGGATACATTTTGATGCCTTGTCATGAAAAATTTTGTCTTCATGATCTGTAGTATCCCAAGAGTTTTCCCCATATATGACAGTATGAAAACCAGCCTGTACAAGTGTTCTGTGTCGATTGACACTTCGAGATCTTTTCCATTATAGCTAGAGAATAGATAGACTTTGAAAATAACGCAAAGTAGTTGGGATCATCAGGTTTGGTTATTTGACTATATATCCGAAACAATAGTCATATTATCATAAAAAGTCATCATAACTAATCGAATTTGCGCATTGCTTCTGCAATATTTTGAAAACAAAATACATGTTTCTGATTTTTCCATTATAGCTAGAGAATAGATTGACATTGAAAATCACATTACATAGTAGAAACTAAGAGACTGATTACTGGAGAAATGCCCAAATGTACTATTGTTGAAGCATCATTTCTTATTTTTTTCGACCGATATTTAGTCTGTTTCGGTCGGATGTAGTGGATTTGAGGGTGTGGGTGTGGGTGGAAAGAGACAACAATCACACCCACACCCTAAGTGCCCATATTATATAGAATATTTCAGTTTCAATGATTGTTTCGAGGAATCACAATTCTAGCCTAAATTCGTTCGAATTCGATACAAGAACGACGAAAATAACGAACTGTATAGGTTAAAATAATCATGAATGTTTGATGGATTCAAATAAAAGATGTATCTAATGTTTGTTAAACGAAAACGTTCACTAATTATCTAATAAATACTTGATCGCCTGTGATTTGACATTATTCACTTTCTCTTTATCATTATTAGTCCCAAAAGAGAAAAAAATATTCATGTTTTTACAATATGAAATACGAAGAGAGAAAGTGCATTTTATGCCAACTTTTTATAGAAGAATTTATAAGCTTCTTTCACAAATATTTGAGATGAAAAATGAACTCTTGAGCTAGAAATTAGAAAAAAAAAAACTAATTTTTTTTTTACTGTGATCATTAACTTTTATCTTACTTAATCATATAATATATTTCTAAGAAAACAAAAACAAACTTATGTTTTCAATGGGAAATGCGTAGCTGTGTTTGTAAACAAAAGTTTTCGACGGCAATAGAGGATACCCTGCAATAAATCTTGTAATCCCATATTAGAATGGTAGAGAATTTTCAGATGAATATATATATATAGAAAAAAGCCAAGACAGTTTTTTTCTTGTTAACATTCGAACTGTAATAATATCGTTATCAGTCATAAAATTAGAGTGAATAATATTTATGTTATGATGAAATATAAGAATTTATTTCAAAATAAATCGAGAGAAACAATATAACTATTCTGATAACGAGCTTCTAAGTTTTTATAATCAAATAAGTCATGTAAAAAACTAAGACAAATTTATGATGATTCTTTTTTGTTCTTTTATCAAATTATATAGCAATAAAGTTGCTTCTTCGTCAAATGCATATATATATATATATATATATATTTCTTATCAACATATTATTCTTTTTTTTCCTATGCCGAAGTCCAAACGTAAAGTACTTGTTCTTCACTACTTTTTTAATAATGATGACTTTTTAAAGAAACGAAACGAAATTCGCCCTGCTCATCTATCATATCTTCGTCAACATTCAAATCACAATGGTAACAAGGTTGAATTCAAAGTGGCTGAATCATTAGATGGTAAGAGTTTTTATTGGCCTTTAACAACACATCACAATGAAATAATGCGATTTATGCAAGAAGATCCATATTACACAGAAGGACTTGTTCGTGATGTAACCATCTATATGCATACAATTATTGAGAAATGTTCATCATAAAAATATAAATTTTATTTTATTCATATAAAATTAATAAATGTTCAATCAATATACTTCCGACAAAAAAAAAATAAAAGAATTTTATTCTATTCGCAAGAAAATAAATGATATAAATACAACAAATAATTGTAATGATGGGGATTATGAAGTTTAGAATAAGTTATGAATTTCTACTCCAAGTATCATATTTCAAGTATTTGATAATAGATCAAATCTTTGTAAAATGACAACAATTTTGTCATCTACTATTTTTAATGTGCATGAATATTCTACAGCATTGATGATTTCCTTTTGATAGTTGATCATTATCTTAACGCTTTACCTTCCAGAATGGTTTCAGAAGAGTTACTAATAAAACATCTATTGAAATAGAGTATTGAGTGTGTAGGTTGGACCTCTTCTTGTACAATACGGACATCCACACACCCATACCCGTACCTCACAGTCACCCACACCAAGGATTTATAAATAACAGCAATCTATTTACCTATCGATGCGTAAATATTAACAAGTGTTAGGCTTAGGCGACAGTGCCTAAATTTTTTTTCATGTCATTATCCTCTAATGACAAGTCCAGTTGTCATTAATATGTCGTACAATCTCTTATTCAATTAATTCGTGAGAAAATTTTGAAATACATTTTATTCAATAGTAGCCACTTTCATCAATATCCATCACACAGTATACCATCAAGATATATATTTCTCGCGGGTAAAGAAAATCAATTAATAGAAAGAGACCTTTCTTTGTAATAATCTAATAGTCTTCTCTTTCGTTAGTCATATATCTTGGAGACAAAGTAGTGATACAAAATTTGTTTTTTTTTTAGTAATTGGTAGTTTAGGAAATTCTCTCTGCACATACTGTGTATGGAGCTTTTTAATATCGTGCGTTCTGCATGTTCTTCAATGCATCTAAAAATAGCAATTTCAGTTGCCAATAGGGATAAACGGTTAATATTAAAAAAAAACAAGAAAGAATTTTTTTGTTCATAATTGTTTTATTGATTTCAATTAAAAACTTTAAATGTATTTTTAAATTTAATTGTCCAACTCATGAAATCCTTTTCCATTGGTGACATTACGTGCAACTTGTTTTATTTTTTTATGAATCAGTGCTGCCAAATGTTGTTGTACACGTTGAGCTGTTTTATCCGCTTTCGTAGCTGTTTTGAGACCCTTAATAAAAGTTCCACAATCATTACTTAATAGTTCTTGATTAGTAGTATTCTTTAAATATGTAATGAAATTAGCTGATTGCAATTGTAAGATTGAATCATATGATGAATTTGCTTGAAGAACATCGATAACTGAAAGTATTTTTGTTAGATAAGTTTGTGCTATTGTATTATTTGAACAAAATTTTGTAAATTTTCGATTTATTCTGAATTGTTTATAATCCAAACGTGGTAGATTCTTTCGTTCTAAGTGTGATTGATCTTTATCATGATATGCTAATGTCAAGCCTATAGCAAAGAATACCTATTTAAAAAAAATAAAAATAAAAATTTTACATATTACAAAATGAGAATTAGTTACCAAGAAAAACAAGAATAACTTGCACATTTCGAAAATGTTCTACTCAACTGAAATTCAATCTAGTTTTATAGTATAATATGTAGATTGTATTTGTTTTGTTGTTTCATAAAACTCGTGATTTTCTTTAGTGATAATACAGGAATTAAAAATCAATATGACAAGAACAAATAAAGAATGAGTAAATTTACTTTTTGATCAACTTTTAATATTTTACTTGAATGCATAAAATAAATTAATGAAAGAGTTATATCTTACAGTTATTCATCGAAGTATTAATGTAAAGAACATGTTCAGATTGCTGACACACATTCATATTTGTCGCCAAACAGATTTATTAGAATAACATTTATAACTCAATAAAAAAAAAAGCATGTCTCATAGACTCGATAAGCAAGGGCTTTTTTTCTCGGTGAATTATTATTAAAAAAAAACTGTGTATGAATAGAATGATTGATGTTTTTGACAGTTGTGCAACATGAAAACAACTACCTATATTAATCAATATTTTCTTTTGGTTAGCAATATTTCAGCCCGTTAAAGATCTTTTTTCATTGTTAAACGTAATATTGATTTGGAAAATATTCGAAGAATTTTCTCGATTGAGCTATATTGCTTCAAGATTATTTGGTAATGTCATAAGTAATTCACGTTGTTGTTTTTTTACGAAATTATATCTGTTTGTATTTTGTGATACTTCTCTGATAAAATGTAGTTTTTCTGAATTTATCATTTTTTTTTTGTTCTGATGAAAGAATCAAAGTAACAAATTGCATTGCAAACTGTTGTTAACAATGATGTGTTGTAAAAAAAACCGAAAAGAAAAATATTGAAAAAAGTGATATCTCTTGTAAATGCTGATTTATTCTCTATAGCTTATTATTATTTTTGGTATTATTCTATTGATCTGTCACTATAACTATTAGTAACAGTGATGAGTAATAATTGTTAGAGAAGAAATAAAATGGTCTGAAAAATAATATTATACAACTGAAAATCTATTATCATGACTACAGTAGCTTCATCTTCACTATATGAGAATCATTCATCAACGCCAATTATTTCATCTGTTCAGTCGTAAACAAGGAAATCTTTGCTTGTATCAGATAAAGACATTTTATAATCGAACAAAGTAACAATGACTACCAAATATTGGATATGTACACGTATTGAATGTTCAGCGACAATTTATATACATATGAATAATCGGTTAACATTGCCACTCTCCAAAAAAAGAAAAAATAGATCTGTACAAATTTCATAAATGTAATGGAATATTTAGATGGGTTGTCATTTACAATTGCTAAACTTTCTTTTTTTTTTGTATCTCTTGATTTGTGTATGATCTATGTTACAATAGTAGTATTATGCTAAAAATTAAGAATGTCTGGCTAATTGAAACTTTCGATATTTTTCCTTTAGGTCTTTCTACATCCAACTCTACCAATAATCGAAAAATTACTATTTTCATTGAATCTTTATACTTAATGTTATCGATAGAAATAACATTATATGTCAAAAAAAAAACCCAGTTCCCGCTAGAGATTCTAAGAATACTAAATAATGCTGCGTAATAGAATAGCAATTAGTGCATGGCTATCTAAGCAATAGCCTTACTTATTTACTCAATCTAAAATAAATTTATTTCAAAAGTACAACAACTTTACGGACAACTATTTCAACCGATCAAACAATGTGAGCAAAAGATCTAGAATTGCTATTGTTGTCTTATTCATCACAACAAACTGATGTTCATATGTGCCAATAGCATTTATTACAAATATAGATGAAACATCTTTTATCATTTTTTTTTTATTCTTCGTGTTATTTTCTTATCAGCAAAACTGATAAAAATTTAAAAGAGATGTTCGATGTCTTCATCGCTATCGAATTCATAGGGTGCATTGCTTCTAGTTGCATTACGTGCAACTTGTTGGAATTGTCTGTGAATATCGGAAGCAATTTGTTGTCTTGTACGTTCAGCTGTTTTGTCTACTGATTTAGCTGCCTTTAAATTAGTCACACAAGTTGTACAATTCGTTAATAGCAATGCTTGATTCGTTGTATCTTGTAAATATGAAACAACATTAGCCATTTGTATTTGTAAAATTGAATTATACAATGAATTTTCTTGAAGATTATTAATAAGAGAAAGCATTTGAGAAAGATATGATTGGGATATTGTAGTATTTTTACAGATGCTTGTTGGAGTACGAGCACGAAAATATTTACCAAGATTAAAAAATGACAAAAGAAAATCACCAGGAAAAGCTAATGTCAATCCAATGATGAAATATAGCTTAAAAGAACAATATTATAATCTTGAATAGTAATTCAATAGCTTATCACAGCGAGATATAAAAATTTTTTCATGATTATTTCCAATGACTTAGTAAATAGTGAATTTTATTCTATTTTTATAGTAGTATTGGACGATAACATCAGAAAAGGTTTCTAGTTTTTCTTAATAAAATGTAGCAAATGCTGCAGAATTTATAATATCTTAAGTGGTAACACTTTTTCAATTTTACATTAAGATAGAAGCGCGACAGATGCTCTCGAGATTATTTAGAAGCTTATAGACAATAAAAGAAAACAAATAATTTTTGCCTGAACTTATTTTACTTTTGATAGATTGATGATATTCATGGAGTGAAAAATGTTTTCATCATTTACTGATTAAATATTGAACTATATCATTTAGCTTCTCGATTCAATAAATGAAAAATGATAAATTTGCCTGTTTGATATCGGTATCTGCCACCTAGAATCTATGTAACTATCTCAAACTAAATATCCTTATACAAACTATTCACAAATTTTAGTTTGATCAATATTCGAAAGATAGACAAGTGAACCATTGAAAAATCCATTTCGATATCAAAATTATCGTTAAATGACATGAATGAATTGCGATAAAATATCATCTTATAGAAATCAATGATAGATTATTTTCTCACTCTATTACATTAATATACGATGCAATATATGTCAAAAAAAAAATTAGAAAATGATGCTTTATGTTATCACAAAACCATATACAGTGATGGATATAAATTTATAGCAGTTGTATTTTTAAGCTGTCTTCTTTATGGTCATAGCCAGCAAGAATCTGTAAAAGCATTTGTGCAACTAAAAGGATTCTCAATCAGGATTGATATATCTGAATACTTCAACAAAAATGCTTGAATGAGAGTCTACAAAAAACCGAGACTTCCAAAACCAGTTTTCTGGCTTCCATTCGAAGCTTTTAGGAAAAGATTTTTATTTGATAGAACAAATGATTCTGAGCATGGTTAGACATCTCCTATCTCTCCATAGTCCTTCTTCATTGCACTGCATTCAATTTACAGACGGTTCAAAAAGCATTATTCTCTTCATGTTATTAAAAACAATAACTTGCCAAAGTGAATATCGACTGTAAAATCAATTTGTATGATGTAGGAAAGAATCTATCGCATCACACACTTATATGTAAATATATTCTTGTTCATTTATTTAAAAATCAGTCTTATACTTGATGACCATCTTGTTTATCATCATGTTGGTATTCTTACTTTAATGATCTAAATATCGTATGATATAAAGATGGGATTTATACCAAGTATTAATTTCAGTTAGTTTGCTTACAAGCAAATCAATCAAAGAATGCAAGATATTGTTTAGGAAGCTGCAAAACAAAAGCAGTAGTAAATCAATGGTTTATATAACTGCAAACCAATTCGGCAATGATGGAATCAGCTTGATGTTGAACTCTCAATCACCAATCTATTTGTAAGTGTACTTCATTTGCTAAATGCTGTTTAGTTCCTTGAAATAGAAATGGTTTTCCATAGATTCAATTTTTTAAACAAATTTTCGAATTCATTCAATAATTATAAGCTAGTCTTCCAATTGAAAATATTAAATTACTCACTCTTCTTTGTGGACTATAAACAACAAATACCGTACGCTTTGTCTCCAACAATCTTACAAGCAACCTAATCATCGATCGTTTCTATCTTAGTAATAATCTCGACTCAACGGTCCTTGATCCAAGGCATTTTCCCACCCGAAAACTATGATCAATTAGATAGAGCATGTACGTGCACATATTCGAGTTGTTGTTTCCATCTGGATGAAACATGCAAAATGGCAACTGATAGTAATTCTATGAGTATCATAGATTTTCGAACTCGTATGAGAAATGCGGCAATTTTACAAGTAGCTGATATGTTTATGCTTAACAGTAGATACACACAAACCTCTTGCATATGCTATGTGTGAAAAATTGGTACCTATGATTTTAGAAAAAACAGATTATTCGTTAACTACCAGCATCTTATACATGTAAACAATTTTGGTTTTTTGAGAACAAAAATAAAGACATTACCTTACACTTTTCTGTTTAAATAGCGTAGCTCAATGGTAAAGTAAATGTCATCTTTTGCAATATGATTTAAAGTATCAATAAAAAATGATCTAATCTTAAACAAGATTAAGCATCATAGGATAATTTTTAATGTTAAAGTTCAACGAGTATTCGTCTCATAAAAAAAAAGAACATCTTCAAGTTTTATGTCTGTTTATTCTTTCACTGAAATAATAATTGGCAGAATAATCCTTGTTCGATTTTCAAATCATCGAAATAATTACATTTGATTCTTGTTCATCATAAAATTGGAGTTTATTTATTTCGAAATTTCATTTCATCAAATAAAAAACAAGTTAGTTTATATATATATATATATATATACAATAAAATATGTTCGTTCATTATAGTTTAAACAAAAAAATGAAAAAGAAAACCAACGAATTTAATTTATTGTTCTTATTCACTTATATCTGTATCAATGGATGTATCAGCTAATTGATGAGTAGTAATCATCATTCTCATTTCATTAATTAAATCATTTAATGAAAGTGAATTCTCTCTAATATTTTCACTTGGTAATGAACAAAGTGTTGTTTGTAAAGCAGTTAAACATTCCATTAATATTGATTTATTAATATTACCCTTAAAACAAAAAAAATAAGCAAAGAATTTTAGTTTCTTGTTCTGTTTTTTTTTTAAAATAAATTCTATATACTTGTTGAAAAATACGTGTAATGAATTTAAATGTAAGTTTACTAATATTTCGACAAATCATTTCTTCATCATTTTCTTCATCATTAATTAACATTTTTGTTCGTTGTCGATTAATATGAAGAATAAAAAGTGAACGAAGTAATTGAAGAATTACAAGAATTGATGATATTTGTGAATCTAATTAAAAAATTATTAATTAAAAAGTCAAAGATAAGAAAAGTTTGATTTTTTTGTTTTCTTTATTTACTATCAAAAATTTTTGTTTCAATGTAATATTCAATACCAGATATATTTGAAAGAATTGTTGAAATTTTAGAATTATTTTCTATTGAATGTATTAAACAAGCTGTTGTTTCTTCACTTACATTTAACTATAATAAGATTTTTAAATTAATAATGAAAAACAAAATTCATAGACAGTAATGAAAAGATAAGAGAAACTATGAACAATGATGAGTTTCTTTTTTTTAGATTAGAATGAGATGAAATAATTTTGATGAGTTTTTTTTTTCACGGTAGAATAAGAAGCAAAATAAAAAAAAACATCATGTCCTATGATCTACGTTCTATTAACTGAATTGATTTTGAAAATTACACTAGAAAAATTAAGTTCATTTTACCGAAAAATCATATTTTCGAACAAAAAAAAAACTTGGAGTTTTCTTCTAGGAGGAAAAGATGATGCACTGACTCGAGCTTATTAGAAAAATAAACTATTTGAACATTTTGTTCGAGAAGAAGCTTGATTTGTCATGCTCTCAGTTTTTTCATAAGTACTTTAGTCAACCCTATTGCTGTGTCCAGTTATTTTTCCTTTTAGAAGTGCCGTTTGAAACTCTGAGTGGCCGATAACAACCTTGAGAAATGTGATTTCAATCTTTGCGCAAGTATTGTCACCCGACCTTCACGTTAGATATAACCCTACTCAATCTGTAGTGCATGATTTGTTCTTAAAGAAAATAGAATGATCCAAAAGAACTTATCTTTTTAATAGTATGTTCGATATATTTTTTTCTTAAAAAAACAAAACTTATTAGTTCAATCCTTGTGGGATTAAAATGTGAAACACGATGTAACTGCTGTTATCATTCATAGAAAGATTGTTTTATTCTATCTATTTTGGAACACATTTCTTCATCATCCTTTTACTTAATCCTTCAAAAAATGCAATAAGGAAGTAGTTCATTTATGATCTGTGACATTTCCATGGTAATGTCTCTCATGGTCTGTGGACAGGCTTATTGATATTTTTTGTGAATGGAGAGGGGAGGGACTGAAAATTTGGCAGAAAGTGCTTTCATCTTTGGAGTGCTAGAAGTAGTGATCGGTGGGATGAAGAAAGAAGACGCTCGCACACAGATCACATGCTATCAGGCCGTTCCTCCCTAATCGTATTCACCTCGCAACAACTTTGTCTGCTTATTTTTTATTTCGCTACCTATCAGAGAAACCCGATTTCTGTCCAAAGTTACCATGAAACTGTAAAAATTTGACAGAAAGTCGATCATTTTAGGAGGGAGTGCAAATTTCTATTCTATATGCTTCGAGATTCCTTTTAGGTCGTGTTTAATAAAAAATTCTTTAACCTTGAATATATTCACATAAACATGAATAATATAAGGCCATATTGTCGTTGATTGAAATTGATCTTCATTCATTTGAATAAGACTTAAAAGATAATTTAAAGCTAATTTTTGTGTTCGATTATTATCTTGAAATATTCCACTTGACCAATGATAGATCATTTTTGTTGAAAACATTTCTGGATAAATTCTACATTTAGTAATAAAATGTTTTTTTTTTAAAAATTTTTCTTAAACATTTTCATTATATAGAATACTTACGTTAATATATCATTAATTAATTTATAAATTGAAGTTGTATTTGGTACAGATAGAAGTTCAAATTCATCAGATGAAATTTTTATTAGGAAATGTTGAATATATTGACGAATAGATTCTTTTTCAAATTCATTATGAGTTAATAATGTTCGAAAAACTCGAATCGAATTATTAAAATCAGATTTATCATCCTATATGCCAGAAAAAAAAAATAAATCAAGAATTCTTACAAAAAAGAAAAATTTTTTAAATTAACTTGTGAAACAATCGAATAAATACATTCATCAAAAATTTCTTTAGATATCCATGAATTTGGCCAAATTTCACATAATTCAATCAATGCTTGATATGCCATATGACCAATTTGTGATTCAGAATCACTTAAATCGAAAAAATAAAATGAAATTAAAATAGAATAAAAAAAACTTACGAAAGACGAGGAACTATTGCTTTGGTAAAAACCATTGATACAAATTCGAATATTTTTGTTGCATCCTAAATAAATGGTTTTTTTGTTTTTGAATTACTAATCAGAAAAAAAGAATCAATTCACAGAATTATGACTACTCATCATTCAATCTAAAATAGCTAAGCTCTCATAAAATAAACAAATTTACTTATTGTGGTATACTTTTTGATGAATATAGGAAATCGAATTGAATGAAAATTATAAACTCATACCGGTACAAGACAGTATCTAACATGAGTCAAATTTTTATGATTCGATCTGATCTGAGTCAGATTATGATATCGACCACTTTTGTCTTTCTTTTCTTATGTATATAACCTACGACCTTTACATCATCATTGAATAGACCAGTGCACTCACTATGCATTGTTGTCCGATGTCAATAAAGAAAAGATCGTGCGATGCATAACTTCTTGTTCTACTAAGCTTTTCCACGCTCTCTTATAGAATTTTTGAATAAAAAAAAAAAAATTATTCAAAATGCTTTTTGCATCTGCAAAATGTTCAGAGTACAAATTCATTCCGAAATCCAACAATTTTTTCATAACCGAGTCGGACACTATTGATGAAAAATAATACATAAAAGAAAATATTTTTAATACTTTTTACGCAAGATACTTAACTTTACAAAAAAATTCTATTGACTAGAAAATTAACTTAATGATTGAACATTCTACCTTATGTCCAATAAAGGGTGAAATTTTTCCTGGTTTATTTCTTCTTCCATGAGCAACAGTTGTAATTAAACCACGAAGAATAGCTTCAACTAAAATAAAATAAAATAGATATATTTTAAAATTAAATTTAATAATATGATTTTTACGAGCAAGTAATATTGTAAAACGATATTCAACAATAGTTGATTGAATATCATCAATTAATAAATAAATAATTTTTTTTAAATTCGTTTCATTATTTATTCGTATAATATCATCAAAACGAAGACAAGCAAGTGTTGAAAAAAATGCTTCAAAACGTTTATAATTTTTTTCTATTTCATCATCTTTTGATGTTAAATTCATTAAAACTTTTTCACCTGACCAATTCTAAATAAACAAAAAAAAAACAACAACACATTAATTAATAAATAAATATTCGTTTATTAGTTTTTCTTTTATTATTCATCTTACTTCTTTAATAATCCTATCTTTTTCTTCTCGATTCATATCAATAAATTGTTCAAAATCATATGTTTTAGATAAACAACCAACACGTAATAGAATAAATGAAAGTATATATGAATTAGCTGCTTCATCATCCATACTATCATAAAGTGCAAGTGTATTTTCAACTAATTGACTTGTTGCTAATATCATCTAAAATATATTTTTTTTTTCAGATGTCAAAAAAAAAGAAACAATAATAATAATAATAATCTAGAATGTACTTACAGATTGACTAAGACTTTTTTTATAATAAATATTTAAATATTGTTCAACATAAGGATATCGATTTGAAGATAATTCTGTTGAAATATTAGTTATTGTAGTTGTATGTGGTAATGGACTAAAATTCGATGTAACAGTAAATTCACCTGATTCACTTAATAATGATGAAAATGATGTATTCGTATTATCAGTAGATAAAGAATAATCTTCTCGAGATGATGGTGGTCGAACCATGATAATATAAGAAAAGAAAATGATTTTCGTTTTCTATTTAGATATGTTTTATATAGAAGCTAAGATGAAATGATTCATTGACTAAGAAAAAGAATAAGAGCGAAATAGAAAATGTCTTATGATAGTAGAAACGATCGTTTGTTCTCGTCAATAATGCAGAAAAAAAAATAGATCATTTTGAAAAGATAAACTTTAATAGTAGATCCATAAGTTCGATCATTGTTATTCATTTTTTACGATTATTTATTTTTTTTGATAACATTAAAATCTCATAAACAATAAAGATGTTGATTAAAATATCGAATTCTTAATTTAATATTTGTGTAAAACATAGCGCTACTATCTTTACTATTTCAATAGTAAGAATATTAACATTCCTGATAAGTTTCGCCTATATCTATTTGAGAAAACAAAGCAGTTCTAATATAAGACTTATTTCACTTTTCTCTATGACCAAAAAATAATTTATTCTATAGAATAGTATCTAATAGAATCCATTGTATTTTATGCCTAATGACATTTGCAAAGCGATAACTTGTCTTATAGATATTGTTTCAAGTTGATCAAAACAGTCATTATGATATCATCTATTTACTTGTTAACAAAACTTATAGTTAAAATTATTATTACAATATTAGAATGATCAGAAGTAAGAGGTTTTGAGTGTCAGATTGTAATACTTTAATATCCATTTATAACAATCACACAAGTAATAAATATTAGTATTGGTATTATAAGATGTATCCAAAGGACAATGGTCAGGAAGAAAACTTTTTTTTTTTTGTACATATTCTAATGTTTTACAAGAATTTCTTTTCTTCGTGATAGATAGCATTCATATCATTAAGACATACGAATATCTTCGAACTCATACCCAAATTGCTTGCGACAATGAAAATTTGTAAAAAAACAAAGAGAACAAACTTTTTCCGATGAAACTTTCATCAACACAAGAGCAGGAAGACATTTAAGAAATTAAATATCAATTAAGAGGAGGATATATCTTTCCGATATTCGGAAATTATTTGAGACTACAATTTTTTTTTTGTTCAATATTAAATTATTGCTCTTAGATTCTGTCTCCGTACAGTACTTTTATGCTTTTTTATGAAAGAAAATGTTCATATTTACACTCAGCCGAACTTATAAAAGGAAACCTTTTTTTTTTTGTAACGCTATCTTTATTTACACTGCCGACAAACGAAGTAACGATCAAACTTATTGAAAATATGAGTATACTTAAAATCTTGAGTATGAAAATCGAGTCTACGGTAATTATAATACACAAAATTGATTCGCGACTAATTTTCTCTTTGCCGACTTATCCGTTTGGATTTATTGTTTACAATTATTAGTTAAGAAAAAAAAAATTGTTCAAGAGTTGTATACAACAACAATAGTTCTTTTATCGATTATTCTTTATAGTTTACATGCTTTTTGTTATTAGTTCAAAGTTGTTCTAAGAGGCTGTTTAATTGAATGTAATAAAGAAGAATTTTATAGCGTACGACTCTTATTCGTCGATAAATCAACGTTTAACTCTGAAATACATTATTCTACAAAAAAAAAAAAAAATGAAAAGAAGTTAATTCAACTGAATAAAATCGTCTAAAGATATTTATTTTTAACTTAATAAAAGTTTTACTCGATTAATGTAAAGTGTTCTTATTATGTACGACTTCATTTTTATTTGAATAAATATATTGTATGTTGACAACAATGTTTAAACAGTGGATTAAGTCCTCGTTTTGGTTAATAATTATATATATATATAGAAATCTTGTTTTTTTATTTAACTATATATTATACAAACATTTGTTTTTCAAATTAAAATAAAAAAGAAATTGATTGTATCTCAAGGTAAATGTTCTTCCTAACATGATTGAATAAACTAACATAACAATACTTTGATTGCTATTTCTGATCGAAAGAAATAACTATTCACAAATGTTTCATTAACTGTGCATGATTGGAGCAATGCATTTATTTGTCTTCTAACATTGACTGCATGTTGATTTATTACAAAATGGGAGAGCAAATAAAAAGAAAAAAAACTTTGCATAAATTTCTTTCTTTTCTTTTACTCTGTTCTTCTCTTTCATGAATTGAATGAAATGACACCATTATTCTACATACCCACACACACACATACACACATAACAAAGAAATAGTTACCAAAATATGGCAGCAACATCAATAAATAACAGCGATCAAGTAAGCTTTGATTATCGAATTATAAAATAATGTTATAAATCTATACATATTAAAGATACAAATTGATCAAACTCAATCGATATTAACAAATAGTAAACTTTTTATAATAACTAGTGATGAAGATGAAACTGATTTAGATGGAACAACAGAAATTGAAAATGCAGAAAAAGAATCTCCATATAAACCATCTGAAATATCTGTACCTATTCGACAATGGTCTGGTTTATCTATGACATCATTATCAATAACAAATAAAAAATCTAAATCAAATGCATATAAATTTGTTCAATTAGAACGAGCTCTAACATCAGCAAAATTTTTAAAGAAAAATGATGATAGAATACAATTTGAAAATGAATATCTTCGATCTTTAAATGAAAATAGATTTGATGAATTTTTAAATAATTATTATCAAAAAATATATGATCATTATCAACGTATTAAACAAGAACAAGAATTTAAAAAAACACGAGCATTTACTTTTGTTGATCTTGAAAAAAATTTTTTTACACTTGATCCAACACGAGATATTAAAATTGTATTTGTTGATGAACCAACAACATCGACAATAACAAAAACAGCGTATGTTTATCTAGAAAAGATTGTTTCTATTATATTTACGTTTCAAAACTAATTAAGATTTGTTTTTGTTTTTTTTATTAATAATGTCGATCGTAGTTTAAATAAGTCAGATTAGATTAGAATCTTAATTTCGAAAGACAATAAAAACCAAAACTAATTAAATTTTGAATAGTAATATTTTCAACTAAGATTAAATTTTTCTCTAATTTTTAAATAAGATATCATTGTAATAGTTCTATTGAAACTTAGCAATACTATAAAAATACTGTATCATAAAAGGATTCTGTACATCAATTATAGAGAAATACAAATTGTCTTCTATAGTATTTGTTTTCAGATAATGAAACTTGAATTCTCTTTTCGCATTCTGTTATGCAAGAAGACAAATAACTGTCGAACAATTTACCTTTTATGCTTTCTTCATATGTATTACCGTCTATGAATAGCTTCTAATGACGTGACAACTCTTAAAAGACATTATCAAAGTATACTTATGCAATCAATTTAGTTCCCATGTTAGTCTAAATAATGTCTATTCAAAGGTTAGAACAAGGCGTTTCTTCCCTATTAATGTTTTTTTAGGAAGTCGAATCTATCAAAAATCGATTTATTTATAGTTGAATATCATTTTGAAAGAAAAAAAATCCACGACACTTCCCATATAAACACTAAATACTCATACGAAAAATATTTAAATATACAAAGCTACCTTTTTTTAAAGGAATAAGAAGTATTGATGTATTAATATTGATGTCTATGTATATTTCATACAGTCTCCTATTCATAGATATTATAAGCTCTTCTATCTTAAACATAGGTTTGCAAATATAGTAACACTTTTTAGAACATCTTATATATCGTGTTTGCTTGCCTTTAGTTTTTTTTTTAGTTTCCGAAAGATCATTTAATATTTCCTCATGTATAATGGTAGTTTATCGTGATAATACTCCATCATATATTATAGTTTTTCAGTCAATCTGCCAATTTAAAAGACGAATAACTTACTGTAGATTATGTTTCTAGATATGAGTGACATATATCACTAAATTATCAATCATATCTAAATGATCATGTAAAATACCATACACTATACATTTGAAATACGAGTAGAATTATCATTAATGTATAATTATTCATCTTAAAACTTCGACATTTCTATTGAGGAGTGATATTGACTGATGAAGTGTTGTACATCATAAATTGTCACTAGACTATCATAAATATTAGTTAAAGTGTAACTTTTCATTGGGTTTGGTTCGTACTATCCATTTCAAAATATAATGTGTTCCATTATTTTTTCAATAATTTTTGATAGAAACATCATAGAGATCTGTGGTTTTCATTATTTAAGAGAAAGATTCGGGATCAACGAAGCATACCGAAATTTGACTGGTCAGAAATCGACCAATCAAGTGAGATGTTGATGAAGATTTTCGAAAACAATATTCTGAAGCTATTTTTCTTCTGATTTAGACGCCTAACAGAATTAATCAAAAGTAAAAATTCTTCATTTTCGATCTAGGGAAGGTCGGCATTCCTAGCCTGTCCCATTTGATAATTATACGAGTTCTTCTGAGATCTTCACTTTCAGCCAATTGATCTGTGATCATCGGAAAAACCAGCTAGGCAGAGATAATTCACCATGCTGAGTCAATTGAGGATATTTATTTTTAGGTTCGAACTGATCTGACTCTGTTATTTCAATATCTCCGAAATGTTGATTCCTTCGTTACATGGATATGATTGTAGAATTCCAGAAATATTGAGCCAACAGCAGTGTCAGATCATTTTGAATCCTTTAAAAAATATCATTATTCGACTCATCACGGTGAATTACTTCAATCCAGCTGCTTTTTTGTGT